>CM062819.1:1360252113-1360494697 GCA_031772625.1 Pinus tabuliformis | reverse complement strand
GAAGGAGATGTATTGCATCTAGGGGATTAGAAGGAAAAAAAAGATACATAGGTTTGGGTCTGAAAACACATCAATCTTCCTTTACAAACAGTATTTCAAGGCAACCTGTCCTTTAACAAATAGGTACAGCTGTATTTACTTTGTTTTTGTTATGAATAACAGCCTCCTTTTCACTGTTTTTATGAGGACTATACACAGCAATAAGTTTCTTTTGTCTTTGCAATAACTTGGCTACACATAGTAATCTTTTTCTTTGTTTTTTGTCTTTTTGTTTTATTATTGCAATTTGCTCTTTCATTTTCACATCACTATTTGATCTTTGCTGTGGTTTTACATATTTTTATAATGATATTGTGTGTGGGAAATGAATTAGGGTTTGGGACAGATTTGTATAGAGGGTTTAGGGTTTAGGGATGCATATCAGAGGGATTAGCGTTTACGGTGTAGGGAATGGGGAAATGAGATTCATTCTTTGCAAATGAGATGAAATTGAGACACATGATGACAAGTGTAAAATCTAATAGGAGTAATGGAGGGAATAAAAAGGAATTAAAAACCTTGAAATCAAACATAACCCTAGCAAAATTGCCTACAAGAACAAGCAATCACTTAACCTATTTCTCTTCATAATTTGATGATAAAAATGCACAAACACAAGCTCATCATCCTTATTTTCAACATTCAAAACATTTGAGAGGCCTACCTCGAGCAATTTACAAGTCACAAGGCAATTTGAGTGAGTTTGGGCCGATTCTGCAAGTTACAGCTCGAGTGGTTCGCGCGCAGGGTTGGAGTTGTCGCACGCAGCTCGAGTGGTCACGCCAGTGTAAAATTTGCACTGCGGAGGAGGGTTCGAGTGGTCGCGCACCCTGCCCGAGTGGTCGCGCACAAGAAAACTCTCCAATTTCACTGCAATTCGACCTCCTTCACTATTTTTCGCCCTCTTGCTCCTTTTGTTAGCTCATAGAGGCATAATGAATGTTTAGAGGAAATTTTAGCTCTTGTAGGTTGAATTTGAAAAAAATTAAATCACAAACCCACTCTCTAATGTTCTATTTTGGCATTCAACTTTAACACTGCTTTTTGAGTTGCTTTGTCCTGAATTTAGCTTTTGAGGCGCTTTAAATTCATTTTTTGCAGGTTGACCATCTGATGGACTCTGGCGAGGAGACCAAGGTTATTGCCGGCATTTTGAAGACTTTTGAAATTTTCCTTATTTTTTACAAATATTACATGACCTTGGGTTTAAAAACAGGGTTTTTAAATCCAAGGTATAAATGAGCTGTACCTGATGAAAAATATCAATGGAACATATGTACATACCTCCTTCTGGCTTGCTGGGCACTCATGGACCTTTGACTCATGACCTTGCAGTGATTTTTGACCAAAACCCTAGACCTAAGACTTGGGACTTCAAGACAAAACAAAACAAATATGACACAAGCTTAATACCTGACATGACCTGATCCAGCAAAGCCAAGAAGGGGACAAGGACCTGCTCCTCCATCAGTTTTATGGCATGCCTAATGGGATGCAAGACTGACACTGATGAGACACTACTTATGCATATGCAAAGAGCTTTTGATCACGATGGAGGGCTCAAGACCGACACTAACATTGGCTCCAATGGGGATGGTAGCTCCTTGGAGGTGCCAAGAACCTTAGACCTCTGGGAGAGCAGACCAGTGCTTTATTCATTGGGCAATGGAGTCATTATTTACACCTTTGACACAAAACTTTGACACATTTATTGAATGAAAACTTGACTGAAATTGACTGAAATTGACTCAAACCGACTCGATGGCAAACTGAAATAACTTGAAAAAACTCACTCAATAGACCAAACACAAATGACTCATGACTGACTTAACTAAAACAAGAGAAGGGCAGCAGTCCATCAAGATTTGGAATCATGATGACAACCACCGGTGTTTTCTTACAAGACTATATACATCAAACTATATCAAAATGCCAATGCAACCAATCAAGCAGATGCCTTCTTGATTGATTCTCTGATTAGATCTTTTGGTCAACAGTACAAACCTATCACTAGGCATCCAAAAACATAGCTGACCATGATCTCCTTCATCACTGAACACTGCAATAAACACTATCACTGCTGGCTGCAACAAACTTGCTAGAGGATCGTGAAAAACATGAAGATTTGTCACTGCCACCTCCTGCTGAAAGAACAAGGTATCCTTTGTTTCAAATTCTGATCTGCCTTCATCATGTGCTTCGGTAAAAGTATGCTCATGGGCTTCAAAAAACTCTGAACAAATGGATGGGCAGATCTCTTCTTGGAAAGGCATTTCAACACATGAAACATATGAAGAATCTGGAAGGTAAACTTGTATGCTATGATCTTCGGTAGTCGACCATATGGTAGGTCATTCTCAAACAGAAAACAATCTTGAGACTATCAAACATGACAGCCTTATTATCTTTGTGAAAGAAAAAAATTATCTTTTTGTTGATCTATAAAACTAATTACAAGACTGTCATCATTTTCAAAAGAGGAAGAAGTTTCACCAACACTTTCGTGACCATGTGCACATGTTGATTTGCTTTAGCTTGGGTTGTAGAAGGACCTTTCAAAAGCTGATCTATCTCCTCTTCAGACAAAGGAGATATTACTTCTGTTTTCCCTTTGCTCAAACAAGTCTTGTCTTCTTGTATAACATTCAAAAACATGAAAAATCTGAATGACAATCCTGATCTTCTGAAACTTGGAAACATTGTTGATCATCTTCATATGACATGGCAATCAATCTATCCAAATTATGATTGAAAGAAGATTTTCACTTACTTGAACAAGATCTATCCTGTTGTTCATGAGCTGCTGAATTACCTCCGCATGCAGGCTGTTCTGATGGCATAAGGACATTTGGATCAAGAACTTTGTCCATGATCTCAACAACAAAACTTCCTTTTCAGGATTCGGCACAAGGTATTCTTGGTCACCATGATCTGAATTTTGATCTGAAATAGCTGAGTTGACTGCATTACATTCTAAAATTGAATCTTGGCTATCTTGCACGCTGTCTTCTTCTGTAGGCAGATCTGAAACAAGCTCTTCTCTTTCATCAATTACAGCCATATGGCCATCTTCAACTGTTGATCTTGACAAGTATCCTCTAAGATTTCTATGTGTTGCTGAAACGGATTTTCATACAGGGCTTCCATGATCTCTTCATCCATAAATTATCATCTTCATAAAACTTCTCAAGACTTTCAATAAAACTATAGCATGCTTGCAACAGTCTTGAACTAAATTCAATGATGGATAAGAGTCCTTATATCTTTCAATGAACATAGCATGAAAATCCTTTAAACAGTAAATACAAGTAGGTGGCAAACTTTCATACCATGATTGAGCTTTACCTTCCAGAGTGGCCAAGAATATCTTCATCAAGCAATCTTCAGGAAAGTCGACCTTGAATTTGCGAATATGCATGTGAAATCTAACCAGATGTAAAGCAGCATCCTTCTTACATCATCATTAAATATAGGCAGATTCCTTGACCAATCTACCTTCGGGAATTTATTCGGAAAACCGGGGATGTGATCTCGACTCAAGGGAGCATATCTTCTTGCAATCCGATCCATCTTGAAAATCTCAAAGCTACTGATCTCTCCGCAGTGAAGTCACCATGAAGCATTGATCTCTGGATTTTTCAGTGAAGGAGTCGCCAGTGAATGATTTCAGCCTTTCAAGTGTCTGATCGTTGTCCATTATCAACAATCAGATCTGAACTTGATACATGTACTGGGGTAAGTGAAATGAAGTGTTGTATTCACAAGCTCACGGAGATTGACTGAAGCAGCGTTTATCTACTTCCGCTAATGCAAAGCAAAAGCGTTTCGAAGGCTACCTGGCATAACTTCAGGCTCCGTCTAAGACTTATGAAACGAACACATCAATCTACAAACAAGTTTGTTCTCCCCAGTATGGTCGCCACTATGTTAGCGCTTGAGATTTCACCCTAGGCTGAGGAAGGTAAACCTTCAAGGCAACATCAAACCATTTCACCTCATAGCTAGCCCTACGGGGTATGAGAAGGCTCTCTCGGTCTATCTCGGCAAATTTTCAATGGGGTGAGATGACGAATACAGTGACACTGATATTAGGCTAGTAAACTGATAAGGAGGGTTGATTTAAAGTTTTTGGGTTTTTTGGTGGCAATTGGAGGGAGTGCAATTCAGGGTGTGGGGATTGAGCTCAGTTTTTGCAGGTGGGTTTGGGGCAAGGAAGGAGTTTGTGCTGATGCCTTAAGCTGAGATGGATGATCAAGGAAGAAAGAGAGGGAGGGAAAGAGGGCAAACAAGACTTTGAATCCTCTTTAGACAGTGGAAAACATAAATATTAAACAAAATTGAAAGCTGAGCATGGCATGCATGAATTCAAACTTTATCACTTCTTTTGTTTAATTAGCAGCAATAGAATAAGAGATGGAACACATAAACACACTTACAATGACAAGTAGGAAACACACCATCAACACAATAATCCACAAGAATCCACAATGATGTCTGCAAAACCCTGGCCTTCCTTTTCCTCAAATTGCAGAGATACAAGTAAAATATACAATAGAGCTTCTCCCTCAAGAGTCCAACCATGAAAATGAGCAAGAGAAGGCATAATATAGATGATCTAACTCCTTTCCCCACCTCTAGGGGTCGAGCTCAGCTTCCTAGGAGCTGTTTCAACTAATTCTAAACTGAGCACTAGATAATAGGCAGTCAAAACAACTTGCCTCTAAAACTTAGGTAACCCATCCATGCATTTAATATTCACTATTTACATCAAGGAAACTTCTAGAAGTGTTAAAGGAGAGTAAATGTATCCATGTGCCATGAAAATTATCCAAAAATCCATCATTTACAAGCATTAAGAGTCAACCATAGTAAAAACTGAGTTTTGCAGGCCGAAATGGTCAAACTGGCAAAATTTCCCTGAGTGGTCGCGCCCCTGCCTTGGAGTGGTCGCGCGCATTGGAAGCTGTGTTTGAGGGCCTTCTTGGTGTCCAAATCAGGTGCAAGATAGCCCATTGGAAAGGTCTGTGAGTCTACTTTCCAACCCAACTGGAATTTCTGAATTTGGAGTTGATTTGACCCCTCAAAAGTCATTTCTCCCAAGACAGCTTTCTGCAACTCAAAAAAGGGGCAGAAAGTCAAAATTTGCATGTATTTTGAGCTTTTGGAGGCCCAAATCTCCATAAAAATTTGACCCCATGCATAGGCAAGTGTATTTTTGCATGAGAATTCCAAAAATGCAAAGCTTTTCTCATTCTGAGCTGTCCCCCCGAGTGGTCGCGCGCGGGGTGAGACCACTCCAATGGCTAAAACCTGTAAAATTCTCAAAAATGCCAAAAATGCCTCAAAACTCTCAAAATTTCTTGAGTTTGCTGCCAGGAGGAGGCTAATGAGTATCATGGTGAGTAAGAGAGGCCTCAGCCAAGATACGGAGCGGGTTGGTCTTCTTCCTCCTCTTGCGGGCCTCGGACAACTTCCTTTGGAGTACCTTCATCTTTGTTTTGCAAACATGCATTCTTGCCCAATAATGATTTTCATGTTCCGTAGAAGCCTTTTGTCTTGGTTTGCTTTCTCCAACAGTTTCTCCAAGCGATCATTTGCCTGAATGAGCAAAGACTCCCGGTCAGCAGGAAATGGGTCCCTGGGCCTCCTACGGTTCAAACCTCAATTACTGCGGATCCTCCATAGCTCATCAAGTTCTTTCTCTTCTTCTAATTGTTTGGTGTGCTGTTCTAGATAAGTGATGGTCCATTGAGCCATTTGGAGCTTTTGCTGCAACACGAGGTTCTCCTCCTCTCTTGCCTGATAATCTCATAAAAATCTGAAGAAGGAGAGCGGGCATCACGACCAATGAAATCAACATGTGTATCACCAGCTCTCTCATCCTCAATCATGGGCTGCTTGCCCTCCCGTACTGCCTCTGCTGATGAAGAATGTGAGGCCCCTTCCACCTGGTGTGGAGATAACACTCGCTGATCTGAAGAAGATGACGAGACCCCTTCCACCTGCTGTGGAGAAAATACTCGTCGAGCTGTTGCAAATAAGGTCCTAGGACCTCTCTGATAGGTGACCCGAGGTGAAGAAGCCACATGTCTCGGAACAATAATCTCGGGCTGGTGTGATGGACCTCCCGCCTCATGAATGACCTCTGGCTCTGGCTGTGGCTGTGGTGGCACTGTAAAAACCTCATGAGAAATGAAGTCTGCCCATGGAATGCCCTGCTGACTCAACTGATGGGAAACAATGAGCTGAATGAGACCATGATGGCACAAACTCCTGTACTGCTGAGCTGGGGACTGCCTCTGAAACACGGACACCATCCTCTGAATATCATGGAAGAAGTAAACCGGGATGTTCATCATCCTCACTCGGGTAAAGTGCATCAACAGGCGAATGTGACAAGCAAAGACTCGTGAAAACCTTCCCTCACATGTGAAGTAATGCATGATAAGCCGCATGATCGGAGCATACTCCTCTCGGAGGAATCTGAAAGGAAAGTTCCTTGACAAGTGATGTACGAATGCTAGCCTGACATATGGCTCAAAATAAACAAAATCCAGCCATTTGCGCTTTGGCCACACCTCACCCACATTGGGTATCCCGGTAGCCTTTGAAATCATCTCAGGAGAAAACACAAAATTCACCCCTGCAAGAGTAACCTGCCCATCATGAAGGCGCAAAACAAATAGCCGGGCCAACTCCCTGTGGTGCTGAATCTGGGCAAGCCTCTCGCAAAACTGGAAACATGACATGTACTGGAAACAAGTCACTGCCAATGGGCAAGCCTGTAATTCTACTAAAGATGTGGGCTCTTCTCTCCTATGATGACCACCTTTGCCACTCCTACGAGGCCTCTGCTGTGCCTCAACCTCCGTAGAAGAAGATCGATCATCACCTTGCTCATTAGCTTCAGTGGTTGACATGGTGTTATTGAGCAAGGTGGAGAAAATAGACAAAGTTGATTGCTGCCCTGCCTGCAAAATGCTGAGAAGTATGCTGTTTTCAAGGGGAAAAAATCATGAGGGAAATGTTAGGGGAGGGACTTTTTCATAAGGAATGGGAAAATATATAAAAACTGGGATCTTTTAAGGAATAATTCACAAAATGTCAAACATGTTATCTCATCTCTTATCATCGGGAAATCATTTGCAAAGAAATATCTTTATTAGGGAAGACATGTAATAAGGTCACCAAGGGAAAGGACAATACATTTTTCAACAGGGGGTAAGGGTAGCATGTAATACAGGAGATGGGGCAGCACTGATTACTAGCATCAACAGCTTGCTTTTTAATTATGTCCTTTGACTGTACATTTTGAAGCATACTCTATTTTTCCAAGGGACTGATATGCTTTTGATGCTAAGGGGCAATAAGGGATTAATTTGCATTTGTCATAAGGGGAGGGGAAAGGCTTTATTTGACAGATTCAAAGAGAAAGGAGATGTATTGCATCTAGGGGAATAGAAGGAAAAAAGATACATAGGTTTGGGTCTGAAAACACAACAATCTTCCTTTACAAACAGTATTTCAAGGCAACCTGTCCTTTAACAAATAGGTATAGCTGTATTTACTTTGTTTTTGTTATGAATAACAGCCTCCTTTTCACTGTTTTTATGAGGACTATACACAGCAATAAGTTTCTTTTGTCTTTGCAATAACTTGGCTACACATAGTAATCTTTTTCTCTGTTTTTTGTCTTTTTGTTTTATTATTGCAATTGCTCTTTCATTTTCACATCACTATTTGATCTTTGTTGTGGTTTTACATATTTTTATAATGATATTGCTGTGGGGAATGAATTAGGGTTTTGGGACAGATTTGTATAGAGGGTTTAGGGTTTAGGGATGCATATGAGAGGGATTAGGTTTTAGGTGTAGGGAATGGGGAATTGAGATTCATTCTTTGCAAATGAGATGAAATTGAGACACATGATGACAAGTGTAAATCTAATAGGAGTAATGGAGGGAATAAAAAGGAATTAAAAAACCTTGAAATCAAACATAACCCTAGCAAAATTGCCTACAAGAACAAGCAATCACTTAACCTATTTCTCTTCATAATTTTGATGATAAAAATGCACAAACACAAGCTCATCATCTTATTTTCAACATTCAAAACATTTGAGAGGCCTACCTCGAGAATTTACAAGTCACAAGGCAATTTGAGTGAGTTTGGGCCGGTTCTGCAAGTTACAGCTCGAGTGGTCGCGCGCAGGGTTGGAGTGGTCGCGCGCAGCTCGAGTGGTCACGCAAGTGTAAAATTTGCACTGCGGAGGAGGGCTCGAGTGGTCGCGCACCCAGTGGTCGCGCACCTGCCCGAGTGGTCGCGCACCAGAGAAACTCTCCAATTTCACTGCAATTCGACCTCCTTCACTATTTTCGCCCTCTTGCTCCTCTTTGTTAGCTCATAGAGGCATAATGAAATGTTTAGAGGGAAATTTAGCTCTTGTAGGTTGAATTTGAAAAAATTAAATCACAAAACCCACTCTCTAATGTTCTATTTTGGCATTCACTTTAACACTGCTTTTTGAGTTGCTTTGTCCTGAATTTAGCTTTTGAGGCGCTTTAACTTCATTCTTTTTGCAGGTTGACCATCTGATGGACTCTGGCGAGGAGACCAGGGTTATTGCCGACATTTTGAAGACTTTTGAAATTTTCCTTATTTTTTACAAATATTACATGACCTTGGGTTTAAAAACAGGGTTTTTAAATCCAAGGTATAAGTGAGCTGTACCTGATGAAAAATATCAATGGAACATATGTACATACCTCCTTCTGGCTTGCTGGGCACTCATGGACCTTTGACTCATGACCTTGCAGTGATTTTTGACCAAAACCCTAGACCTAAGACTTAGGACTTCAAGACAAAACAAAACAAATATGACACAAGCTTAATACCTGACATGACCTGATCCAGCAAAGCCAAGAAGGGGACAAGGACCAACTCCTCCATCAGTTTTATGGCATGCCTAATGGGATGCAAGACTGACACTGATGAGACACCTACTTATGCATATGCAAAGAGCTTTTGATCACCGATGGAGGGCTCAAGACCGACACTAACATTGGCTCCAATGGGGATGGTAGCTCCTTGGAGGTGCCAAGAACCTTAGACCTCTGGGAGAGCAGACCAGTGCTTTATTCATTGGGCAATGGAGTCATTATTTACACCTTTGACACAAAACTTTGACACATTTATTGAATGAAAACTTGACTGAAAACTGACTGAAACTTGACTCAAACCGACTCGATGGCAAACTGAAATAACTTGAAAAAACTCACTCAATAGACCAAACACAAATGACTCATGACTGACTTAACTAAAACAAGAGAAGGGCAGCAGTCCATCAAGATTTGGAATCATGATGACAACCACCGGTGTTTCTTACAAGACTATATACATCAAACTATATCAAAATGGCAATGCAACCAATCAAGCAGATGCCTTCTTGATTGATTCTCCTGATTAGATCTTCTGGTCAACAGTACAAACCTATCACTAGGCATCCAAAAACATAGCTGACCATGATCTCCTTCATCACTGAACACTGCAATAAACACTATCACTGCTGGCTGCAACAAACTTGCTAGAGGATCGTGAAAAACATGAAGATTTGTCACTGCCACCTCCTGCTGAAAGAACAAGGTATCCTTTGTTTCAAATTCTGATCTGCCTTCATCATGTGCTTCGGTAAAAGTATGCTCATGGGCTTCAAAAAACTCTGAACAAATGGATGGGCAGATCTCTTCTTGGAAAGGCATTTCAACACATGAAACATATGAAGAATCTGAAAGGTAAACTTGTATGCTATGATCTTCGGTAGTCGGACCATATGGTAGGTAATTCTCAAACAGAAAACAATCTTCGAGACTATCAAACATGACAGCCTTATTATCTTTGTGAAAGAAAAAATTATCTTTTTGTTGATCTATAAAACTAATTACAAGACTGTCATCATTTTCAAAAGAGGAAGAAGTTTCACCAACACTTTCGTGACCATGTGCACACTGTTGATTTGCTTTAGCTTGGGTTGTAGAAGGACCTTTCAAAAGCTGATCTATCTCCTCTTCAGACAAAGGAGATAATACTTTCTGTTTCCCTTTGCTCAAACAAGTCTTGTCTTCTTGAAATAACATTTCAAAACATGAAAAATTTGAATGACAATCCTGATCTTCTGAAACTTGGAAACATTGTTAATCATCTTCATATGACATGGCAATCAAACTATCCAAATTATGATTGAAAGAAGATTTTTCACTTACTTGAACAAAGATCTCATCTTGTTGTTCATGAGCTGGCTGAATTACCTCCTCATGCAGGCTCTGTTCTGATGGCATAAGGACATTTGGATCAAGAACTTTGTCCATGATCTCAACAACAAAACTCTCCTTTTCAGGATTCGGCACAAGGTATTCTTGGTCACCATGATCTGAATTTTGATCTGAAATAGCTGAGTTGACTGCATTACATTCTAAAATTGAATCTTGGCTATCTTGCACGCTGTCTTCTTCTGTAGGCAGATCTGAAACAAGCTCTTCTCTTTCATCAATTACAGCCATATGGCCATCTTCAACCTGTTGATCTTGACAAGTATCCTCTAAGATTTCTATGTGTTGCTGAAACGGCTTTTCATACAGGGCTTCCATGATCTCTTCATCCATAAAATTATCATCTTCATAAAACTTCTCAAGACTTTCAATAAAACTATAGGCATGCTTGCAACAGTCTTGAACTAAATTCAATGATGGATAAGAGTCCTTATATCTTTCAATGAACATAGCATGAAAATCCTTAAAACAGTAAATACAAGTAGGTGGCAAACTTTCATACCATGATTGAGCTTTACCTTCCAGAGTGGCCAAGAATATCTTCATCAAGCAATCTTCAGGAAAGTCGACCTTGAATTTGCGAATATGCATGTGAAATCTAACCAGATGTAAAGCAGCATCCTTCTTACCATCATCATTAAATATAGGCAGATTCCTTGACCAATCTACCTTCGGAATTTTATTCGGAAAACGGGGATGTGATCTCGACTCAAGGGAGCATATCTTCTTGCAATCCGATCCATCTTGAAAATCTCAAAGCTACTGATCTCTCCGCAGTGAAGTCACCATGAAGCATTGATCTCTAGATTTTTCAGTGAAGGAGTCGCCAGTGAATGATTTCAGCCTTTCAAGTGTCTGATCGTTGTCCATTATCAACAATCAGATCTGAACTTGATACATGTACTGGGGTAAAGTGAAAATGAAGTGTTGTATTCACAAGCTCACGGAGATTGACTGAAGCAGCGTTTATCTACTTCCGCTAATGCAAAGCAAAAGCGTTTCGAAGGCTACCTGGCATAACTTCAGGCTCCGTCTAAGACTTATGAAACGAACACATCAATCTACAAACAAGTTTGTTCTCCCCAGTATGGTCGCCACTATGTTAGCGCTTGAGATTTCACCCTAGGCTGAGGAAGGTAAACCTTCAAGGCAACATCAAACCATTTCACCTCGTAGCTAGCCCTACGGGGTATGAGAAGGCTCTCTCCGGTCTATCTCGGCAAATTTTCAATGGGGTGAGATGACCAATACAGTGACACTGATATTAGGCTAGTAAACTGATAAGGAGGGTTGATTTAAAGTTTTTGGGGTTTTTGGTGGCAATTGGAGGGAGTGCAATTCAGGGTGTGGGGATTGAGCTCAGTTTTTGCAGGTGGGTCTTTGGGGCAAGGAAGGAGTTTGTGCTGATGCCTTAAGCTGAGATGGATGATCAAGGAAGAAAGAGAGGGAGCTAAAGAGGGCAAACAAAGACTTTGAATCCTCTTTAGACAGTGGAAAACATAAATATTAAACAAAATTGAAAGCTGAGCATGGCATGCATGAATTCAAACTTTATCACTTCTTTTGTTTAATTAGCAGCAATAGAATAAGAGATGGAACACATAAACACACTTACAATGACAAGTAGGAAACACACCATCAACACAATAATCCACAAGAATCCACAATGATGTCTGCAAAACCCTGGCCTTCCTTTTCCTCAAATTGCAGAGATACAAGTAAAATACACAATAGAGCTTCTCCCTCAAGAGTCCAACCATGAAAATGAGCAAGAGAAGGCATAATATAGATGATCTAACTCCTTTCCCCACCTCTAGGGGTCGAGCTCAGCTTCCTAGGAGCTGTTTCAACTAATTCTAAACTGAGCACTAGATAATAGGCAGTCAAAACAACTTGCCTCTAAAACTTAGGTAACCCATCCATGCATTTAATATTCACTATTTACATCAAGGAAACTTCTAGAAGTGTTAAAGGAGATTAAATGTATCCATGTGCCATGAAAATTATCCAAAAATCCATCATTTACAAGCATTAAGAGTCAACCATAGTAAAAACTGAGTTTTGCAGGCCGAAATGGTCAAACTGGCAAAATTTCCCTGAGTGGTCGCGCCCCTGCCTTGGAGTGGTCGCGCGCATTGGCAGCTGTGTTTGAGGGCCTTCTTGGTGTCCAAATCAGGTGCAAGATAGCTCATTGGAAAGGTCTGTGAGTCTACATTCCAACCCAACTAGAATTTCTGAATTTGGAGTTGATTTGACCCCTCAAAAGTCATTTCTCCCAAGACAGCTTTCTGCAACTCAAAAAAGGGGCAGAAAGTCAAAATTTGCATGTATTTTGAGCTTTTGGAGGCCCAAATCTCCATAAAAATTTGACCCCATGCATAGGCAAGTGTATTTTTGCATGAGAATTCCAAAAATGCAAAGCTTTTCTCATTCTGAGCTGTCCCCCCGAGTGGTCGCGCGCGGGGTGAGACCACTCCAATGGCTAAAACCTGTAAAATTCTCAAAAATGCCAAAAATGCCTCAAAACTCTCAAAATTTCTGGAGTTTGCTGCTAGGAGGAGGCTAATGAGTATCATGGTGAGTAAGAGAGGCCTCAGCCAAGATACGGAGCGGGTTGGTCTTCTTCCTCCTCTTGCGGGCCTCAGACAACTTCCTTTGGAGTACCTTCATCTTTGTTTTGCAAACATGCATTCTCGCCCAATAATGATTTTTCATGTTCCGTAGCAGCCTTTTGTCTTGGTTGGCTTTCTCCAACAGTTTCTCCAAGCGATCATTTGCCTGAATGAGCAAAGACTCCCGGTCAGCAGGCAATGGGTCCCCGAGCCTCCTACGGTTCAAACCTCGATTACTGCGGATCCTCCATAGCTCATCAAGTTCTTTCTCTTCTTCTAATTGTTTGGTGCGCTGTTCTAGATAAGTGATGGTCCATTGATCCATTTGGAGCTTTTGCTGCAACATGAGGTTCTCCTCCTCTCTCTGCCTGATAATCTCATAAAAATCTGAAGAAGGAGAGCGGGCATCACGACCAATGAAATCATCATGTGTATCACCAGCTCTCTCATCCTCAATCATGGGCTGCTTGCCCTCCCGTACTGCCTCTGCTGATGAAGAATGTGAGGCCCCTTCCACCTGGTGTGGAGATAACACTCGCTGATCTGAAGAAGATGACGAGACCCCTTCCACCTGTTGTGGAGAAAATACTCGTCGAGCTGCTGCAAATAAGGTCCTAGGACCTCTCTGATAGGTGACCCGAGGTGAAGAAGCCACATGTCTCGGAACAATAATCTCGGGCTGGTGTGATGGACCTCCCGCCTCATGAATGACCTCTGGCTCTGGCTGTGGCTGTGGTGGCACTGTAAAAACCTCATGAGAAATGAAGTCTGCCCATGGAATGCCCTGCTGACTCAACTGATGGGAAACAATGAGCTGAATGAGACCATGATGGCACAAACTCCTGTACTGCTGAGCTGGGGATTGCCTCTGAAACACGGACACCATCCTCTGAATATCATGGAAGAAGTAAACCGGGATGTTCATCATCCTCACTCGGGTAAAGTGCATCAACAGGCGAATGTGACAAGCAAAGACTCGTGAAAACCTTCCCTCACATGTGAAGTAATGCATGATAAGCCGCATGATCGGAGCATACTCCTCTCGGAGGAATCTGAAAGGAAAGTTCCCTGACAAGTGATGTACGAATGCTGGCCTGACATATGGCTCAAAATAAACAAAATCCAGCCATTTGCGCTTTGGCCACACCTCACCCACATTGGGTATCCTGGTAGCCTCTGAAATAATCTCAGGAGAAAACACAAAATTCACCCCTGCAAGAGTAACCTGCCCATCATGAAGGCGCAAAACAAATAGCTGGGCCAACTCCCTGTGGTGCTGAATCTGGGCAAGCCTCTCGCAAAACTGGAAACATGACATGTACTGGAAACAAGTCACTGCCAATGGGCAAGCCTGTAATTCTGCTAAAGATGTGGGCTCTTCTCTCCTATGATGACCACCTTTGCCACTCCTACGAGGCCTCTGTTGTGCCTCAACCTCCGTAGAAGAAGACCGGTCATCACCTTGCTCATTAGCTTCAGTGGTTGACATGGTGTTATTGAGCAAGGTGGAGAAAATAGACAAAGTTGACTGCTGCCCTGCCTGCAAAATGCTGAGAAGTATGCTGTTTTCAAGGGGAAAAAATCATGAGGGAAATGTTAGGGGAGGGACTTTTTCATAAGGAATGGGAAAACATATAAAAACAGGGAACTTTTAAGGAATAATTCACAAAATGTCAAACATGTTATCTCATCTCTTATCATCGGGAAATCATTTGCAAAGAAATATCTTTATTAGGGAAGACATGTAATAAGGTCACCAAGGGAAAGGACAATACATTTTTCAACAGGGGGTAAGGGGTAGCATGTAATACATGAGATGGGGCAGCACTGATTACTAGCATCAACAGCTTGCTTTTTAATTATGTCCTTTGACTGTACATTTTGAAGCATACTTTATTTTTCCAAGGGACTGATATGCTTTTGATGCTAAGGGGCAATAAGGGATTAATTTGCATTTGTCATAAGGGGAGGGGAAAGGCTTTATTTGACAGATTCAAAGAGAAAGGAGATGTATTGCATCTAGGGGAATAGAAGGAAAAAAGATACATAGGTTTGGGTCTGAAAACACATCAATCTTCCTTTACAAACAGTATTTCAAGGCAACCTGTCCTTTAACAAATAGGTACAGCTGTATTTACTTTGTTTTTGTTATGAATAACAGCCTCCTTTTCACTGTTTTTATGAGGACTATACACAGCAATAAGTTTCTTTTGTCTTTGCAATAACTTGGCTACACATAGTAATCTTTTTCTCTGTTTTTTGTCTTTTTGTTTTATTATTGCAATTGCTCTTTCATTTTCACATCACTATTTGATCTTTGCTGTGGTTTTACATATTTTTATAATGATATTGCTGTGGGGAATGAATTAGGGTTTTGGGACAGATTTGTATAGAGGGTTTAGGGTTTAGGGATGCATATGAGAGGGATTAGGGTTTTAGGTGTAGGGAATGGGGAATTGAGATTCATTCTTTGCAAATGAGATGAAATTGAGACACATGATGACAAGTGTAAATCTAATAGGAGTAATGGAGGGAATAAAAAGGAATTAAAAACCTTGAAATCAAACATAACCCTAGCAAAATTGCCTACAAGAACAAGCAATCACTTAACCTATTTCTCTTCATAATTTTGATGATAAAAATGCACAAACACAAGCTCATCATCCTTATTTTCAACATTCAAAACATTTGAGAGGCCTACCTCGAGCAATTTACAAGTCACAAGGCAATTTGAGTGAGTTTGGGCCGGTTCTGCAAGTTACAGCTCGAGTGGTCGCGCGCAGGGTTGGAGTGGTCGCGCGCAGCTCGAGTGGTCGCGCCAGTGTAAAATTTGCACTGCGGAGGAGGGCTCGAGTGGTCGCGCACCGCCCAGGTGGTCGCGCACCCTGCCCGAGTGGTCGCGCACCAGAGAAACTCTCCAATTTCACTGCCATTCGACCTCCTTCACTATTTTCGCCCTCTTGCTCCTCTTTGTTAGCTCATAGAGGCATAATGAAATGTTTAGAGGGAAATTTAGCTCTTGTAGGTTGAATTTGAAAAAATTAAATCAAAAAACCCACTCTCTAATGTTCTATTTTGGCATTCACTTTAACACTGCTTTTTGAGTTGCTTTGTCCTGAATTTAGCTTTTGAGGCGCTTTAACTTCATTCTTTTTGCAGGTTGACCATCTAATGGACTCTGGCGAGGAGACCAGGGTTATTGCCGGCATTTTGAAGACTTTTGAAATTTTCCTTATTTTTTACAAATATTACATGACCTTGGGTTTAAAAACAGGGTTTTTAAATCCAAGGTATAAATGAGCTGTACCTGATGAAAAATATCAATGGAACATATGTACATACCTCCTTCTGGCTTGCTGGGCACTCATGGACCTTTGACTCATGACCTTGCAGTGATTTTTGACCAAAACCCTAGACCTAAGACTTGGGACTTCAAGACAAAACAAAACAAATATGACACAAGCTTAATACCTGACATGACCTGATCCAGCAAAGCCAAGAAGGGGACAAGGACCAGCTCCTCCATCAGTTTTATGGCATGCCTAATGGGATGCAAGAATGACACTGATGAGACACCTACTTATGCATATGCAAAGAGCTTTTGATCACTGATGGAGGGCTCAAGACCGACACTAACACATCGGATAGCAGCTAGGGAACAAATTCTCCCATACACAGATGTAGTGCGGTGGGCAATTGAGGAAATCCCAATCCTGGATAGAACCTTCAGCACCAGAGACGGGAGAATTTTCGGGTCGTTCAAAGCTGATGATCTAAGGCAAATGTATCATTTTCTTGAGCCAGAGAAGACATACAATAAGGCGTTCCTGGAAAAATTCCGAAACGAGAACAAAGTTGAATCGAACCCATCCGGGATTGGAGACAAAATCCGGCAAAGCACAAACATGAATCTTCCGGTAAGTACTCGGTTGATTCCTTGGCTTCTCCTTATTGCTACGCTGGAATAATGATGTGTAGATTGTGGGGATTGCATGATTCTTCTAATTTCACTATAGAAATGGTTCCCTTAATGGAAGTTGCATGCAACAGTATAATAATGGATTGGGCCACTATTCTCTCAGATAAACTAGCCAAAGCTGTTCTTGAGTTTAGGAATAAGACTCGCATCTCTGAAAGGATAATTCCCCCATTCTATTACAGTGCCTATATTTTAGATACCTTGTGTTTTAATTCTGAATTTCCTGTGCTCGGCTGGAGGTGGACGCCACAAGACCCCACGCCTATTCACATATACCACCAGAAATTATGGAAATCCTCTTATAAGCGCCATCTGTACCAAGTCTGCAATGGCTTTATGTTGCCTATTTATTATTCTATTTTTGATAAACCCATTCCCAAGATTTCCTACCAAGCTGGGATTGATTTAACAGCAGTAGGGAGTTGGTTTGGAGAGGAGAAGTTCACTTATATAAGAGTTTTCGGTAGCCAAACCGAACCTCATGTCCTCCCTTTATACATACCTGATAAACTGTTGGCAAGGGAAATCTCTTACCAGATTATTGCTGAGAGTGTTACACAGACTCTCAAGAAAAATAAGAAGCAGGGCTGGCTCTCTTTTCCTTTGAGATGCGGTGTCTATACCTTGCATGATCTCAAACATGCAGAAAAAGAAGCTACAAAGATTAAATCATTAACTCTAGAAACTCTTCCAAATAGGCAATTTGATCCAAACAAAGTTGCCTATAATGCACTAGAACAGGCCAAATTGTCAAAATTTGATCATAAAGAAGATATGTTTGATGACCTGTTCTCTTCAGCTGAGTCAATAATGCAGGCTAAAACATTGGCCAAAATGAAATATCATGATGAAGGGTTGACTGAATTTAACAGACTTAGAGAACAAAGGTTGCAAACTTTGCCTCTAGATCTATTAGCAACAACCCCAGCAACATCGTCAAGCGAGCCTGAACGACAACAGTCAAAGGAACCTCTAGTTACAACAAAAGAACAAGAGAAGCCATAGGAGGAAAATCAGAAGAAAGAGCATGAGAATCAACAGAAGAAAGAGCAAGAAAAAGTGCGGGAGGAGACCCAAACTGAAAAAGAAAAATAGACCAACATTGAAATAAATGTGGATACTCATATCAATCCTAAATTTCTCCAGGAATGGAAGCAATTTGATTCCATTATCAGTGGTCTGGAATGTTCAAAGGACACTGACACTTCAAAGGCAACAGACACACAGGAAATCACTTCACCACAGGTTCTAAGTGGAACCAGCGACCCACCCATTTCTAAAGAGGTAGAGATAATACCAAAGGACCCCTCCGACCAAATCATTTTGCAGGTAGAAGAGATTCCTCCCCTAGATGTCTTCTACAGCCTAAGGCATAAAGCTGTAGTTAAACGACAAAGGAAAAGAAGAAGGACTGATCAACCTTCCCTTTTCCCAGAACAGACGGTCACGGGCAATGTGGTTTGGAAGGAGGAATTTGACCCCTCCGATGACCTGACAAATCTGTCTCAATATGCTGTAGCTTATTCGGCAGCGACAATAGATAAGGCATCGGAGGTAAGCCTTTTACTGAAAACAAAGGATCAGGAGATTTTCTCGTTACAGGCACAGATAACTGAAGCAAAGCAAAAAGCGGAGCAGGCAGAGCAGCAATTGTTGACACAGCAGCAATTAAACAGTCAACTAACTCAACAATTGCAGGCAGAAAAACAAAGGATTGACCACAGCGCAATCCAAAAGTAGAAAGAATTGTCAGAGGTCTTAGCGCAATTGAAGGCAGCGAATGAGAAAATGTTGAAGTCAAAAGATGAACAAATCGCTCAGCTATCAGCACAGATTGAAAGGAAAAAGGGCATTCCACAAGTAGCTGAATTTAGAGCAGAAGCACTACAGATAAATACTGCATTGATAGCCCAAATTAAGCTTCTATGTCAACAAATCGCCCAAGCAGAGCCACTGTGCGAATTAGCGGCATCCATAAGTAATAAAGTAGACAAGGCTAGGACTGAATTGGATCAAGATGAAGAAACAATAGCTGCATTTCTTGACTGGCAAGATTCTGATCAAGGACAAGCGTCGAATTTACCAAGAATCTTAGAGTCACATAAAGATATACTCTTTACAGAATGGCAGTCCCAGTTAATGAAAGCAGAGAGGGCGGTTTCAAGATGCAAATCAACTTCAAGCAATTTAGTTGAATTAGTCAATAACACTCTCTACTTATCAAATATGATTTCCCAATGCACACCAGGAAAGTTGACAACGATGAAAACATTGGAGCAATCATGTTATCCAGATCTAGAGGAAAAGGGGAGATTAATCGCTGGGATTAACAGCTTAACCTGGGAGACCTATTGGTTCTTCTTGGTAAAGCCGCACACAAAGAGAGCCGCCCTCAAGTGCCTTACGGATGCAATCGGGTATATTATCCCCGATATTCAGGATGCCACCTATGCCGCCCAGCTCAGCTCGCGCCTCAACAGACCACACGAAGTGGAGCCGATGCTTGCTATAAGTCAGCTCAGATTTAAAGGCAAACAGCCTACTTGATGATTCATGCCGCCGACTGCCAGATTTAGAAAATAGGATCAAAATCAATTGATACCAATTAAGTAGGATTTCGGTTTTATAGATAGTTAGATTAATTAAGTATTTATAGACCCTTTCATTGTTTTGGAAAGGGTCGTAAAGTTTTGTACCTGACTTAAAGACTGAAGTTTCACTATTGTGCCTCAGCCATATTCTTTTATGAAACTGGACCAGTTATTGTAAATTTGATAAGGAAGCTTTTATGCAATTGTGCACTATTGTCTTTGTTTGAAAGCGTTTCTGCGTTGAAGGAAGAATCACAAGTAGCGATTGGTATTGGGAGTGTCTAGCAGCTCATATGGTACTTTTATCTCTGTCTGCATTCATTCCTTTCATATGAATTGTTATTTGATTATCTTTGCTATCATAGAATATATGTATGTGATTTAACAACAGTTCTGTATTCCTTCCACTATTGGATGTTTATGGTGTGCTTTCCTTTTAATCATATATGTGTCGATGATATAAATGACAAGTGTAGTAATATTGCTTTAATCGCTTTGCTTAACTTTTTAAGCAAAGTAATCCTTAAATGAATTAATGTCCATGTTTGTTAGATGGAGTCATCTATATGCTTGTCCATAGACACAGATTATCAAGTGCTACACTTCAAAGCTTAATATTTCCCGGGATAAATAATAGTTCTTTTATTTTGCTGATAGATTTAGCTATTCGCCTATCATTAGATTAGTCAATCAATTATCCATTCATTCAGTTTATCCATTGCTGGGAAACTGGTCCCATTATCCCCAGTCGGAGACACCATTCCAAACGGAAAAGGAGCTGTACTAAGGTCTGGACCGGGTGGTTATCCCCCAATGTTGTTGCAGCGATTTTCGAGGCATCAACATTTTTGGCGCTAGAAGGAGGGCCTCAACTATGAATGGCAAACAAACCAAAATCTGCAAGCCATTCTAAGAGTAATTCTCCCTCTGTATCCCCTCGGACTTCCCAATTGCATGCTGGTTCTCCAGTATCCAAACAAGAAGAAGAGGAATCAACTACCACTGCTCAAACCCATCATACTCTAGAACAATTAAGTCTTGAATCCCCTGAAGTCCAGTCTCTTATCCACAAACTTCAAAGCTTCTCGATTTCACCACAGAAATCTGAGGTATCCCAAAGTAGTGCAACTTCGCAGTTCAATTTACCTCACCCTCTCACCAGACTTTAGAGCGAAAAGCTCGGTATTGAACCCACTGAGTTCCCTTTACCCAAAAGGAAAAAGGTGAAGAAATATACTGAAGGATCTGATAGAGAAGAGCTTTCATCCACATCCTCCATTTCATCTTCCCCTATGCAAAGTCATCCGTCCACTCCCCCATTACATATTGTTGTTCATCAGGGATTAGGAGCTGTAACATCTCAACCTGTTCACTCCTCAACATTCTTTCCTTCCCAGACATTTGGAATTCCAACAGTAGTATCAACCACTACTACTATTACAATGGCAGATCCATGGACCAGGCCTGGTGCAGTCAATATGCCTGCACCATTGCATCCATTACCAGATGCTCCTGAAAAATGGCTACCCAAGTTTAACCCAGATGATGGGACCCAGGCTGAGGAACACATTAATAATTTCATGTTGGCAGTCAACTTGGAAGGAGTAACAGAACAAGATGTTGTTGTTAGACTTTTCCCTTACACCTTGCAAGGATCAGCAGGATCCTGGTATTTTTCTTTACCCTCTGGTTCCATTACCAGCTGGAACACTTGCCAAGAGAAGTTTCTTACCAAATATGGAGATGATAGGTCTTTGGCTACCTTAATAAACAATCTCTCCAATCTTAGGATAGAGCATAAGGAACCAATTAAGGAATTTAATGCTAGAATCAATAAACTCCTGAATAAAATCCCAACGGCCTCCAAACCAAGTGAACAAATTCGAAGCGAATGGTATATAACAACCCTACCTGCCAATATAGCCATTTTTGTAGATAGGGCTGGGAAACCTACCTTAGCCGAAAATATGAAAGAAGCACTTGCTGTGGAGAAACGTATCAATGCTCTAGAAAAGAAAGCTGCCCTGGAAGACAGAAAAGCCAAAAAAGTCTCTTTCAAAGATGACTCAAGGAAGAAAACCCCAAAAGACCCATATGACATGGAGGGTTTGCAAAAAGTCCTAAAAACTTTGTCAAATGAAATGGTTGAAATAAAGAAACAGGTAGCCGAAACCTCAACCAAAAGACCCTTTAGGACTTATAAGAAAACTGAATCAAAGCCACCGAATGTCATATCTAATGCAGATTCAGAGCAAGAAGGAGAGGAAGAGGAAACAATCTCACCAACTGATGATGAAGAAGAAGTATTAGAATGTCATGGAATGTGGGATTTTATACTCCCCAACTCCGATACCGATAATGAAGAAGAAGCGTTCCCGGTCACTACTAGGAGTAAAAGTACTTCCGAACCTGTTCAGGCAACGTCAAAGAAAAGGAGTGCAGGAGCTGCTACAACAAAGGAAAAATTACCTGCAAAGAAATCACCTGCAGTAGTTCCCCAAAACCAGCCTTCAACTTCTAATACTCCTTCAACATCTAAAACATTAGTGGTATCCGATTCAATGGAGTACAATATTGTTGATGACATGAAGAAAACTAAAGCAAACATTACTATGTTTGAAATTAGTAAATTAAAACATCAGCAGAAATTGCTTCTCAAAGAATTAAATGTTGTTCCTTCGTCACCTCTTCCCAGTGCTAAAGCTGCTAATGATTCAGGCCAACCTCCTCCCGGTATGGTTGAAGCTACCGATGCAGTTTTGATTGGAGATAGATCAAACTCTCATACTCCACCTTTCCTTCTAACCTATGAGATCTACAGCAAAAACCTGCACAACTGTTTGATTGACTCAGGGGCATCTTCTAACATAATGCCAGCTTCTGTTTGTTCCAAACTGAACATTGAACCCCAGAAGTCTGATATTCATATTGTACAGTTGGACAGGACCAAAGTACAGGTTGTGGGAGAGATTAATTCCGTAACTATCAGGTTATCTGCTGATCCCAGAGTAGTACAAAGGATTGATATCCTAATAGCCGATATACCTGAATTTTACGGTTTAATCTTGAGTAGGGATTGGTCTGAAAAACTACATGGGTATATTTCTACTGATTGGTCACATATGTGGCTTCCCTATAAGGGTAAGCCAAATCAAATAAGGATTGATCGAGAAAAACATATGACCCATACAGTTACCGAATTTGAGCAAGAAAACCAACCTGTAGCATTTAATAACAACATTTTGGGGAATTATTCATCTGAGTCATTCTTTGGTAACTTTACTGCCCAGTCATCCCCTTTCTCAGTAAACCATTTTACATCTCAGATTGAGAATTTTTCACAAACAGATAGGTCTAGATGTTTCAATGATACTGAGAAAACTGTAAATACAATTGTTAATACTTCTTTATTTTGGTCGTTATATTTCGATGGGTCCAAGTCTAGTGAGGGCTCAGGAGCAGGATGTATTTTGGTTAGCCCACAAGGAGAAAAAACAATGCTGTCTTGTAGGCTAGAATTTGAATGCACTAACAATACAGCCGAATATGAAGCCTTAGTCCAAGGACTGTATAAAGCAATCGGCCTTAAAGTACAATATTTAAAAGTATTCGGCGATTCTGAAATTATTATCAAACAGGTGAGAAATACAATTCATTGTCTTTCAAATCATCTTAAACATTATCAATCGCTAGTACAAGAACTCACCTCACACTTTTCAGCATTCAATATTTCCTCCATCCCTAGGTCTCAAAACTCGGCAGCCGACCTGCTAGCCAATGTAGCTTCCAAGCTCCTACCTTCTGAAGACTACAGCCCAGATAGATTTTCAGTAGAATTTCTTTTTAGGCCATCAATTCCTGACAATGTCACTAATTGGAGAGTATTCAACCATGATGAGGATATTTTACAATTCTTAACTTCTGAAAAGTCCTATGATAATCAAATTATTGAGGAAAATGAGCATGACTTTCAAATGAGAGAAACACCTCAGGAAAATTCAATTCCTAAACCTGTGGTAAAGCTGGAGGATCTTTATGATATTAAAGACAGGTTTAAACCTGTGACTAATACAAAGCTTCAAAGTTCTACCCTAAAGTTTGAGTTGATAAATCTTGGAACCGAACAAACTCCTCAAAATATTAATTTAGGACTAGGACTTTCCTTGGAAGAGAAAGAGGCATTCATTAAACTGTCAAGGAAAAACAAACAGGTTTTTGCTTGGAAATATGATGATTTGAAGACATATGATACATCTATTATCTAGCATACCATTCCAGTGCTTCCCGATCAGAAACCAATTCAACAGAAGTTAAGAAAAATACATCCAAGCTTAGAGAGTCAAATAAAAACTGAACTTAACAAACTCTTGAAAGCCAAGATTATTTTTCCAGTCCGACACTCAAACTGGGTCTCCAATATGGTGCCAGTCAGAAAGAAAAATGGCGACATTCGGATTTGTATTGATTTCAGAAATTTGAACAAAGCAAGCTTAAAAGACAATTTCCCATTACCTACCATGGAGCAAATACTCCAATCAGTAGCAGGCTCTGAATTAATGTCCTTTCTAGACGGTTTCTCAGGATATAACCAAGTTTTGGTTCATCCTGATGACCAGCTTAAAACCACATTCAGAACAAAATGGGGAACATATGCATATCAGAAAATGCCCTTCGGACTTATTAATGCAGGAGCAACATTCCAAAGAGCGATGGATATAGCTTTTAAAGGGTTAATTAATAGAACAGTAGTCGTCTATCTTGATGATATTACTGTATTCTCTAAAGAGAGGTCCGATCATTTGCATGATCTAGATCAAATCTTTCAACGCTGCAAAAGATATGGTATTTCTCTTAACCCTAAAAAATCTTTCTTTGCTCTAGACCAAGGAAAGCTCTTAGGCTTTATTGTGTCTAAAGATGGCATTTATATTGATCCTGATCAGATCAAAGAAATCTCTGAAATCCCTTTCCCACATAATAAGAAATCCATGCAGTCATTTTTAGGCCAAATCAATTTTGTTAAAAGGTTTGTTCCAGATTTTTCTCAAATTATTTTGCCACTTCAAACTATGATTAAGAAAAATTCAGTCTTTAAGTGGGGATCAACAGAAAAAGAAGCGTTTGATTTAATCAAGCAATCAATAATTAATGCCCCAGCTTTAAATACTCCCAATTTTTCTAATCATTTTACATTACACACTATCGCATCCACCTCGTCTTATGCAGCAGTACTCACGCAGCTCAGCGATCACAATTTGGAAGCACCCATTTCATTTTTTAGTTCAAATCTTCAGGGTGCTGAATTGAATTACTCCGAAGTAGAAAAACAAGCCTTTGCTGTATTTAAAGCGGTCAAACATTATAGACCCTTCCTTTTGAAAACCCACACAAAATTTATAGTTCCTTTCCCAGCAGTTAGGCAATTATTAATCCAAAGAGAACTGGGTGAAAAAAGAGCAAACTGGGTCACAACACTTCAAGAATATGACCTAGAAATTAAGCCAGCAAAGATTGTTAGGGGCCAAGGTTTTTGCAGGTTATTGGCAGGAGCATCCAACATTCCAGAATCAAGTGATACAGATCAAACTGAAGAAGTTAACCAGATAAGTGTTACTGATTCTGAGTCTCAGTATGCAGATTTAATCTTTTATTTGAAAAATGGTTATGCACCTCCTAACCTGTCTTACAAGAACAAAAGGGCTATTAGGTTAAAAGCGAAAAATTTTACAATTATTGATGATGTGCTTTTTAAGCAGAATTATGATTCAATCTTATTAAGATGCCTAGAGAAACCTGATGCACAAAAGGTTTTGCAGGAGTTACATGATGGACCAGCAGGAGGACATTTTGGAGCTGACACAACAGCTCACAAAATTATCCATGCTGGATACTATTGGCCCACTCTGTTTAGAGATGCCCACGAGTATGTAAGGAAATGCCTCAATTGTCAAACTGCTAGTGGAAGACAACGTAAACCAGCTTTCCCTCTGCAACCAGTCAACATTGAACAACCATTTTAGCAATGGGGATTGGACATCATTGGGGAAATTACTCCACCTTATTCCAAACAGCATAAGTATATCCTTACTGCTACCGATTATTTTACTAAGTGGGTTGAGGCAATTCCTTTGAAGACAGCAAATTCTGAAGCAATCATTGAATTCATAGATCAATTCATCATTACCAGGTTTGGTGTCCCAAATGCTCTTGTTTTTTATAATGCATCTTATTTCTCAGGCAATGCTATGTTTGATTTCGCTATTAAAAGAGGATTTAAATTGAAATATTCTGCTAATTACTATCCCCAGGGTAATGGTTTAGCAGAGTCTACCAATAAAAATATGATCAAAATCATTAAGCGAACTATCGAACAGAATCATAAAAACTGGCACAAATCCTTAATGTTTGCATTATGGGCTGATAGGATAACACAGAAAGCTTCTATAGGATCTTCTCCATTCAACCTTGTGTATGGAAAAGAAGCAGTACTACCCACAAATCTTGTTCTTCCTTCTCTAGCCCTAGTTCAGTTCATTGAGGAAAGCCCTTCTTCTTCCATTCAGCTTAGACATGATCAAATTCTAAAACTAGAAGAGGAAAGAGAAAAAGCCAGGGTTATTCATGCCAAACATCAGCAAATCATCAAGGCAGCTTTTGATTCAGTCTCATCCGGTTCAAAACAATTTCAAGTCGGTGATTTAGTTCTGAAATGGGACAAAGCCCATGAGGACAAGGGAAAACACACCAAGTTCCAGAAGATGTGGCTTGGACCATTTCAGATCTGCGAGAAGATAGGCCATTCGACCTTTATATTGCAAGATTTATCAGGTTTGAGAGATTCTCTCCCTGTTAATGGCCTTATCTTGAAGAAATTCTTTAATTGAGGAGGTAACCCCTTCTCCTTTTAGTTTAATAGAGTTTTGTAGTTTGTAGGATTTTTAGAAAATAATGTTGTAAGGTATCCTCCATTGACCTTTGCTGTGTTTGAAAACTTGATCCACAGAAGTAATATGATATTTGCTTTTAAAATAATAGAAGTCTTAACCGAAAGGGATCATTTCTAGGAAACTGGGTATCATTGTATTCTGAAACCACACTTCAAGTTTTGTGAACTCCTCTCAAAGTTTAGAAGTATTGTAAATCATTTTCTGTTTTCAAATAGGTCACAAAAGGTTATCAATATCAAAATAGAAGCTAATCCAACTTCAGCATCTTCAACTCTTACCCTGTCATCCATCTACTCTTAAGGAGAAAATTGTCCATCCCATTCACCAAAGTTTATGATTACTCAGAGTGTAATTCTAAAATTTTGATATAAAAGATAAGAGGTCTTATTACAAGCCTGCTTACCATGATCATAGGGAAATAGTTTAACCGACATTACCAATACTGCATACCATAACAGGGTAATGGTTTAATAATTATAAGACAAGGGGTCTCATCACGAGCCAACTTATTCGGTTAGATTATTACCAGTGAATGGCATTGTCAATAGCTGGCCACCAAACCAGGACAATGGCTTTTTATCTTATCAATAACATAAAAAGGAAAAGAAATACAAAATATGAAAACATATTTTGAATTCATTCTGTTAATCACACTCTTAAATTGGATGGGACAATGGACAATAACATGGTTAAAAGGTATCCCTGTCGAAACTATGAACGTTTGCTGGCAGCAGAGGCTCTACCTATGACAGACGAGTTCACTATAAAAGCTGATTTGGAAAGGTTTTATGTTTTACCATTATAAACCAATAAAGGCCTATTTAAAACTTAGAATGTATCTATTTTCTTAAAAAGAGAGGAAATTAGCAAAAATAGTTTCATTTTACTCGGAAAACATATATACCTAGTTATATTAGAATTTTCCCCTTTGATTAGAACTCTATTTTGAAAAAGTTTAAGTATTTCTATACTTTTCAGAGATAACTGTTTCTTCCAGCAAATCGCCAATTGTTGTGCTCTACAACAACCCCCCATTTCATATCATTATTATTCACAAAACTATCATATGAAATGGGTCCCTTTAGATTTTGATTGGTATCAATATTGTATTATTTAAAAAGGTCCGAAAACCAAATGAAAACATTATAAAAAACCTTTTTGAAAAACCCATTTTCATCAAATAAATCAATCTTTATCATTGCGATAAAGCGATCGCAAGATCGCATATCGCAATGACATAAGGAACATAATTAAATGGCACATTGGTTTCCGCCGATGCGATATCACTATCGGCTATCGGCAATGCTCTATGCACATTCTTAAAGCGCCCCCAGGCCATTCCCCCGATGCGATGCGATATCGCTATCGGCAATCGGCGATTTACTATCCATGTCTCATGTAATGCCAATTCCCCCGATGCGATGCGATATCGCTATCGGCGATCGGGGTTTTCAAAAGGTGTCAATATAAGAGGTTAAGATTTCCCCGATGGCCGATTGCGATAAAGCGCAGATTTCAAAAAAGCCGTTAAAATGAAGGGATATCACGATCAATTCATATTAAAAGCTTGATCTGTCCAACAATGATTCACCTGCGCTCAACCGCCAAAACATCTACAGCACGCTTAAATGAATCATTCGGCCGATTAATGATATAATGGGCATTTAAGGATTGGCAGGTTTTAAACGGCCATTTAATGTAATTGTAAGTCCTAAAATCTTCCCATGGATTGTATCCGCGCCCATTTTAAAAGTTAATCTCTTATCACGCATCGGTCAATATATCTCATCACATTGAAGTTTTCATTGCCAATTCTCTGTGTTACGTTTATTTTCGCTTTGTGCAGAATTCATCCAAAGAAGAAAACTCAAGAAAAATGGGGAAGAAATCTAAGAAGACCACAGGCGCTTCCGTTGCGCCAGCCACAGGACAAGCTGCCACTGATCCTTCAAACAAAAAGAAAGGATTAATCTCGGATACTACATGTTCTGGTCTCGGCAGAACTACTTGGCAAAGTACCTACAACTTGATTGAAGTCGAAGAACCTAAAGTGACAACGGTACAAGCTACTGCAGATTCAACTCGTAAATCTGATGGTACTCTTAAGGACTTAGCTGACTCCTTCCTTCACCGGATAGCAGCTAGGGAACAAATTCTCCCATACACAGATGTAGTGCGGTGGGCAATTGAGGAAATCCCAATCCTGGATAGAACCTTCAGCACCAGAGACGGGAGAATTTTCGGGTCGTTCAAAGCTGATGATCTAAGGCAAATGTATCATTTGCCTGAGCCAGAGAAGACATACAATAAGGCATTCCTGGAAAAATTCCGAAACGAGAACGAAGTTGAATCCGAACCCATCCGGGATTGGAGACAAAATCCGGCAAAGCACAAACATGAATCTTCCGGTAAGTACTCGGTTGATTCCTTGGCTTCTCCTTATTGCTACGTTGGAATAATGATGTGTAGATTGTGGGGATTGCATGATTCTTCTAATTTCACTATAGAAATGGTTCCCTTAATGGAAGCTGCATGCAACAGTATAATAATGGATTGGGCCACTATTCTCTCAGATAAACTAGCCAAAGCTGTTCTTGAGTTTAGGAATAAGACTCGCATCTCTGAAAGGATAATTCCCCCATTCTATTACAGTGCCTATATTTTAGATACCTTGTGTTTTAATTCTGAATTTCCCGTGCTCGGCTGGAGGTGGACGCCACAAGACCCCATGCCTATTCACATATACCACCAGAAATTATGGAAATCCTCTTATAAGCACCATCTGTACCAAGTCTGCAATGGCTTTATGTTGCCTATTTATTATTCTATTTTTGATAAACCCATTCCCAAGATTTCCTACCAAGCTGGGATTGATTTAACAGCAGTAGGGAGCTGGTTTGGAGAGGAGAAGTTCACTTATATAAGAGTTTTCGGTAGCCAAGCCGAACCTCATGTCCTCCCTTTATACATACCTGATAAACTGTTGGCAAGGGAAATCTCTTACCAGATTATTGCTGAGAGTGTTACACAGACTCTCAAGAAAAATAAGAAGCAGGGCTGGCCCTCTTTTCCTTTGAGATGCGGTGTCTATACCTTGCATGATCTCAAACATGCAGAAAAAGAAGCTACAAAGATTAAATCATTAACTCTAGCAACTCTTCCAAATAGGCAATTTGATCCAAACAAAGTTGCCTATAATGCACTAGAATAGGCCAAATTGTCAAAATTTGATCATAAAGAAGATATGTTTGACGACCTGTTCTCTTCACCTGAGTCAATAATGCAGGCTAAAACATTGGCCAAAATGAAATATCATGATGAAGGGTTGACTAAATTTAACAGACTTAGAGAATAAAGGTTGCAAACTCTGCCTCTAGATCTATTAGCAACAACCCCAGCAACATCGTCAAGCGAGCCTGAACGGCAACAGTCAAAGGAACCTCTAGTTACAACAAAAGAAAAAGAGAAGCCACAGGAGGAAAATCAGAAGAAAGAGAAGAATCAGAAGAAAGAGCAAGAAAAAGTGCGGGAGGAGACCCAAACTGAAAAGGAAAAACAGACCAACATTGAAATAAATGTGGATACTCATATCGATCCTAAATTGCTCCAGGAATGGAAGCAATTTGATTCCATTATCAGTGGTCTGGAATGTTCAAAGGACACTGACACTTCAAAGGCAACAGACACACAGGAAATCACTTCACCACAGGTTCTAAGTGGAACCAGCGGCCCACCCATTTCTAAAGAGGTAGAGATAATACCAAAGGACCCCTCCGACCAAATCATTTTGCAGGTAGAAGAGATTCCTCCCCTAGATGTCTTCTACAGCCCAAGGCATAAAGCTGTAGTTAAACGACAAAGGAAAAGAAGAAGGACTGATCAACCTTCCCTTTTCCCAGAACAGACAGTCACGGGCAATGTGGTTTGGAAGGAGGAATTTGACCCCTCCGATGACCTGACAAAACTGTCTCAATATGTTGGAGCTTATTCGACAGCAAAAATAGATAAGGCATCGGAGGTAAGCCTTTTACTGAAAACAAAGGATCAGGAGATTTTCTCGTTACAGGTACAGCTAACTGAAGCAAAGCAAAAAGCGGAGCAGGAAGAGTAGCAATTGTTGACACAGCAACAATTAAACAGTCAACTAACTCAACAATTGCAGGCAGAAAAACAAAGGATTGACCACAGCACAATCCAAAAGCAGAAAGAATTGTCAGAGGCCTTAGCGCAATTGAAGGCAGTGAATGAGAAAATGTTGAAGTCAAAAGATGAACAAATCGCTCAGCTATCAGCATAGATTGAAAGGACAAAGGGCGTTCCACAAGTAGCTGAATTTAGAGCAGAAGCACTACAGATAAATACTGCATTAATAGCCCAAATTAAGCTTCTATGTCAACAAATCGCCCAAGCAGAGCCACTGTGCGAATTAGCGGCATCCATAAGTAATAAAGTAGACAAGGCTAGGACTGAATTGGATCAAGCTGAAGAAACAATAGCTGCATTTCTCGACTGGCAAGATTCTGATCAAGGACAAGCGGCGAATTTACCAAGAATCTTAGAGTCACATAAAGATATACTCTTTACAGAATGGCAGTCCTAGTTAATGAAAGCAGAGAGGGCGGTTTCAAGATGCAAATCAACTTCAAGCAATTTAGTTGAATTAGTCAATAACACTCTCTACTTATCAAACATGATTTCCCAATGCACACCAGGAAAGTTGACAACGATGAAAACATTGGAGCAATCATGTTATCCAGATCTAGAGGAAAAGGGGAGATTAATCGCTGGGATTAACAGCTTAACTTGGGACACCTATTGGTTCTTCTTGGTAAAGCCGCACACACAGAGAGCCGCCCTCAAGTGCCTTACGGATGCAATCGGGTATATTATCCCCGATATTCAGGATGCCACCTATGCCGCCCAGCTCAGCTCGCGCCTCAACAGACCACCCGAAGTGGAGTCGATGCTTGCTATAAGTCAGCTCAGATTTAAAGGCAAACAACCTACTTGATGATTCATGCCGCCGACTGCCATATTGCTGAAGAAAATAGGATCAAAATCAATTGATACCAATTAAGTAGGATTTCGGTTTTATAGATAGTTAGATTAATTAAGTATTTATAGACCCTTTCATTGTTTTGGAAAGGGTCGTAAAGTTTTGTACCTGACTTAAAGACTGAAGTTGCACTATTGTGCTTCAGCCATATTCTTTTATGAAACTGGACCAGTTATTCTAAATTTGACAAGGAAGCTTTTATGCAATTGTGCACTATTGTCTTTGTTTGAAAGTGTTTCTGCGTTGAAGGAAGAATCACAAGTAGCGATTGGTATTGGGAGTGTCTAGCAGCTCATATGGTACTTTTATCTCTGTCTGCATTCATTCCTTTCATATGAATTGTTATTTGATTATCTTTGCTATCATCGAATATATGTATGTGCTTTAACAACAGTTCTGTATTCCTTCCACTATTGGATGTTTATGGTGTGCTTTCCTTTTAATCATATATGTGTCGATGATATAAATGACAAGTGTAGTAATATTGCTTTAATCGCTTTGCTTAACTTTTTAAGCAAAGTAATCCTTAAATGAATTAATGTCCATGTCTGTTAGATGGAGTCATCTATATGCCTGTCCATAGACACAGATTATCAAGCGCTACACTTCAAAGCTTAATATTTCCCGGGATAAATAATAGTTCTTTTATTTTGCTGATAGATTTAGCTATTCGCCTATCATTAGATTAGTCAATCAATTATCCATTCATCCCGTTTATCCATTGCTGGGAAACTGGTCCCATTATCCCCAGTCGGAGCCACCATTCCAAACGGAAAAGGAGCTGTACTAAGGTCCGGACCGGGTGGTTATCCCCCAATGTTGTTGCAGCGATTTTCGAGGCATCAACATTTTTGGCGCTAGAAGGAGGGCCTCAACTGTGAATGGCAAACAAACCAAAATCTGCAAGCCATTCTAAGAGTAATTCTCCCTCCGTATCCCCTCGAACTTCCCATTTGCATGCTGGTTCTCCAGTATCCAAACAAGAAGAAGAGGAATCAACTACCACTGCTCAAACCCATCATACTCCAGAACAATTAAGTCTTGAATCCCCTGAAGTCCAGTCTCTTATCCACAAACTTCAGAGCTTCTCGATTTCACCACAGAAATCTGAGGTATCACAAAGTAGTGCGACTTCGCAGTTCAATTTACCTCACCCTCTCACCAGACTTCAGAGCGAAAAGCTCGGTATTGAACCCACTGAGTTCCCTTTACCCAAAAGGAAAAAGGCAAAGAAATATACTGAAGGATCTGACAGTGAAGAGCTTTCATCCACATCCTCCATTTCATCTTCCCCTCTGCAAAGTCAACCATCCACTCCCCCATTACATATTGTTGTTCATCAGGGATTAGGTACTGTAACATCCCAACCTGCTCACTCCTCAACATTCTTTCCTTCCCAGACATTTGGAATTCCAACAGTAGTATCAACCACTACTGCTATTACAATGGCAGATCCATGGACCAGGCCTGGTGCAGTCAATATGCCTGCACCATTGCATCCATTACCAGATGCTCCTGAAAAATGGCTACCCAAGTTTAACCCAGATGATGGGACCCAGGCTGAGGAACACATTAATAATTTCATGTTGGCAGTCAACTTGGAAGGAGTAACAGAACAAGATGTTGTTCTTAGACTTTTCCCTTACACCTTGCAAGGATCAGCAGGATCCTGGTATTTTTCTTTACCCTCTGGTTCCATTACCAGCTGGAACACTTGCCAAGAGCAGTTTCTTACCAAATATGGAGATGATAGGTCTTTGGCTACCTTAATAAATGATCTCTCCAATCTTAGGATAGAGCATAAGGAACCAATTAAGGAATTTAATGCTAGATTCAATAAACTCCTGAATAAAATCCCAACGGCCTCCAAACCAAGTGAACAAATTCGAAGCGAATGGTATATAACAGCCCTACCTGCCAATATAGCCATTTTTGTAGATAGGGCTGGGAAACCTACCTTAGCCGAAAATATGAAAGAAGCACTTGCTGTGGAGAAACGTATCAATGCTCTAGAAAAGAAAGCTGCCCTGGAAGACAGAAAAGCCAAAAAAGTCTCTTTCAAAGATGACTCAAGGAAGAAAACCCCAAAAGACCCATATGACATGGAGGGTTTGCAAAAAGTCCTAAAAACTTTATCAAATGAAATGGTTGAAATAAAGAAACAGGTAGCCGAAACCTCAACCAAAAGACCCTTTAGGACTTATAAGAAAACTGAATCAAAGCCACCGAATGTCATATCTAATGCAGATTCAGAGCAAGAAGGAGAGGAAGAGGAAACAATCTCACCAACTGATGATGAAGAAGAAGTAGTAGAATGTCATGGAATGTGGGATTTTATACTCCCCAACTCCGATACCGATAATGAAGAAGAAGTGTTCCCGGTCACTACTAGGAGTAAAAGTACTTCCGAACCTGTTCAGGCAACGTCAAAGAAAAGGAGTGCAGGAGCTGCTACAACAAAGGAAAAATTACCTGCAAAGAAATCACCTGCAGTAGTTCCCCAAAACCAGCCTTCAACTTCTAATACTCCTTCAACATCTAAAACATTAGTGGTATCCGATTCAATGGAGTACAATATTGTTGATGACATGAAGAAAACTAAAGCAAACATTACTATGTTTGAACTTAGTAAATTAAAACATCAGCAGAAATTTCTTCTCAAAGAATTAAATACTGTTCCTTCGTCACCTCTTCCCAGTGCTAAAGCTGCTAATGATTCAGGCCAACCTCCTCCCGGTATGGTTGAAGCTACCGATGCAGTTTTGATTGGAGATAGATCAAACTCTCATACTCCACCTTTCCTTCTAACCTATGAGATCTACAACAGAAACCTGCACAACTGTTTGATTGACTCAGGGGCATCTTCTAACATAATGCCAACTTCAGTTTGTTCCAAACTGAACATTGAACCCCAGAAGTCTGATATTCATATTGTACAGTTGGACAGGACCAAAGTACAGGTTGTGGGAGAGATTAATTCCGTAACTATCAGGTTATCTGCTGATCCCAGAGTAGTACAAAGGATTGATATCCTAATAGCCGATATACCTGAATTTTACGGTTTAATCTTGAGTAGGGATTGGTTTGAAAAACTACATGGGTATATTTCTACTGATTGGTCACATATGTGGCTTCCCTATAAGGGTAAGCCAAATCAAATAAGGATTGATCGAGAAAAACATATGACCCATACAGTTACCGAATTTGAGCAAGAAAACCAACCTGTAGCATTTAATAACAACATTTTGGGGAATTATTCATCTGAGTCATTCTTTGGTAACTTTACTGCCCAGTCATCCCCTTTCTCAGTAAACCATTTTACATCTCAGATTGAGAATTTTTCACAAACAGATAGGTCTAGATGTTTCAATGATACTGAGAAAACTGTAAATACAATTGTTAATACTTCTTTATTTTGGTCGTTATATTTTGATGGGTCCAAGTCTAGTGAGGGCTCAGGAGCAGGATGTATTTTGGTTAGCCCACAAGGAGAAAAAACAATGCTGTCTTGTAGGCTGGAATTTGAATGCACTAACAATACAGCCGAATATGAAGCCTTAGTCCAAGGACTGTATAAAGAAATCGGCGTTAAAGTACAATATTTAAAAGTATTCGACGATTCTGAAATTATTATCAAACAAGTGAGAAATACAATTCATTTTCTTTCAAATCATCTTAAACATTATCAATCGCTAGTACAAGAACTCACCTCACACTTTTCGGCATTCAATATTTCCTCCATCCCTAGGTCTCAAAACTCGGCAGCCGACCTGCTAGCCAATGTAGCTTCCAAGCTCCTACCTTCTGAAGACTACAGCCCAGATAGATTTTCAGTAGAATTTCTTTTTAGGCCATCAATTCCTGACAATGTCACTAATTGGAGAGTATTCAACCATGATGAGGATATTTTACAATTCTTAACTTCTGAAAAGTCCTATGATAATCAAATTATTGAGGAAAATGAGCATGAATTTCAAATGAGAGAAACACCTCAGGAAAATTAAATTCCTAAACCTATGGTAAAGCTGGAGGATCTTTATGATATTAAAGACAGGTTTAAACCTGTGACTAATACAAAGCTTCAAAGTTCTACCCTAAAGTTTGAGTTGATAAATCTTGGAACCGAACAAACTCCTCAAAATATTAATTTAGGATTAGGACTTTCCTTGGAAGAGAAAGAGGCATTCATTAAACTGTTAAGGAAAAATAAACAGGTTTTTGCTTGGAAATATGATGATTTGAAGACATATGATACATCTATTATCTAGCATACCATTCCAGTGCTTCCCGATCAGAAACCAATTCAACAGAAGTTACGAAAAATACATCCAAGCTTAGAGAGTCAAATAAAAACTGAACTTAACAAACTCTTGAAAGCCAAGATTATTTTTCCAGTCCGACACTCAAACTGGGTCTCCAATATGGTGCCAGTCAGAAAGAAAAATGGCGACATTCGGATTTGTATTGATTTCAGAAATTTGAACAAAGCAAGCTTAAAAGACAATTTCCCATTACCTACCATGGAGCAAATACTCCAATCAGTAGCAGGCTCTGAATTAATGTCCTTTCTAGATGGTTTCTCAGGATATAACCAAGTTTTGGTTCATCCTGATGACCAGCTTAAAACCACATTCAGAACAAAATGGGGAACATATGCATATCAGAAAATGCCCTTCGGACTTATTAATGCAGGAGCAACATTCCAAAGAGCGATGGATATAGCTTTTAAAGGTTTAATTAATAGAACAGTAGTCGTCTATCTTGATGATATTACTGTATTCTCTAAAGAGAGGTCCGATCATTTGCATGATCTAGATCAAATCTTTCAACGCTGCAAAAGATATGGTATTTCTCTTAACCCTAAAAAATCTTTCTTTGCTCTAGACCAAGGAAAGCTCTTAGGCTTTATTGTGTCTAAAGATGGCATTTATATTGATCCTGATCGGATCAAAGAAATCTCTGAAATCCCTTTCCCACATAATAAGAAATCCATGCAGTCATTTTTAGGCCAAATCAATTTTGTTAAAAGATTTGTTCCAAATTTTTCTCAAATTATTTTGCCACTTCAAACTATGATTAAGAAAAATTCAGTCTTTAAGTGGGGATCAACAGAAAAAGAAGCGTTTGATTTAATCAAGCAATCAATAATTAATGCCCCAGCCTTAAATACTCCCAATTTTTCTAATCATTTTACATTATACACTATCGCATCCACCTCGTCTTATGCAGCAGTACTCACGCAGCTCAACGATCACAATTTGGAAGCACCCATTTCATTTTTTAGTTCAAATCTTCAGGGTGCTGAATTGAATTACTCCGAAGTAGAAAAACAAGCCTTTGCTGTATTTAAAGCGGTCAAACATTATAGACCCTTCCTTTTGAAAACCCACACAAAAGTTATAGTTCCTTTCCCAGCAGTTAGGCAACTATTAATCCAAAGAGAACTGGGTGAAAAAAGAGCAAACTGGGTCACAACACTTCAAGAATATGACCTAGAAATTAAGCCAGCAAAGATTGTTAGGGGCCAAGGTTTTTGCAGGTTATTGGCAGGAGCATCCAACATTCCAGAATCAAGTGATACAGATCAAACTGAAGAAGTTAACCAGATAAGTGTTACTGATTCTGAGTCTCAGTATGCAGATTTAATCTTTTATTTGAAAAATGGTTATGCACCTCCTAACCTGTCTTACAAGAACAAAAGGGCTATTAGGTTAAAAGCGAAAAATTTTACAATTATTGATGATGTGCTTTTTAAGCAGAATTATGATTCAATCTTATTAAGATGCCTAGAGAAACCTGATGCACAAAAGGTTTTGCAGGAGTTACATGATGGACCAGCAGGAGGACATTTTGGAGCTGACACAACAGCTCACAAAATTATCCATGCTGGATACTATTGGCCCACTCTGTTTAGAGATGCCCACGAGTATGTAAGGAAATGCCTCAATTGTCAAACTGCTAGTGGAAGACAACGTAAACCAGCATTCCCTCTGCAACCAGTCAACATTGAACAACCATTTGAGCAATGGGGATTGGACATCATTGGGGAAATTACTCCACCTTATTCCAAACAGCATAAGTATATCCTTACTGCTACCGGTTATTTTACTAAGTGGGTTGAGGCAATTCCTTTGAAGACAGCAAATTCTGAAGCAATCATTGAATTCATAGATCAATTCATCATTACCAGGTTTGGTGTCCCAAATGCTCTTGTTTTTTATAATGCATCTTATTTCTCAGGAAATTCTATGTTTGATTTCGCTATTAAAAGAGGATTTAAATTGAAATATTCTGCTAATTACTATCCCCAGGGTAATGGTTTAGCAGAGTCTACCAATAAAAATATGATCAAAATCATTAAGCGAACTATCGAACAGAATCATAAAAACTGGCACAAATCCTTAATGTTTGCATTATGGGCTGATAGGATAACACAGAAAGCTTCTATAGGATCTTCTCCGTTCAATCTTGTGTATGGAAAAGAAGCAGTACTACCCACAAATCTTGTTATTCCTTCTTTAAACCTAGTTCAATTCATTGAGGAAAGCCCTTCTTCTTCCATTCATCTTAGACATGATCAAATTCTAAAATTAGAAGAGGAAAGAGAAAAAGCCAGGGTTATTCATGCCAAACATCAGCAAATCATCAAGGGAGCTTTTGATTCAGTCTCATCCGGTTCAAAACAATTTCAAGTCGGTGATTTAGTTCTGAAATGGGACAAAGCCCATGAGGACAAGGGAAAACACACCAAGTTCCAGAAGATGTGGCTTGGACCATTTCAGATCTGCGAGAAGATAGGCCATTCAACCTTTATATTGCAAGATTTATCAGGTTTGAGAGATTCTCTCCCTGTTAATGGCCTTATCTTGAAGAAATTCCTTTATTGAGGAGGTAACCCCTTCTCCTTTTAGTTTAATAGAGTTTTGTAGTTTGTAGGATTTTTAGAAAATAATGTTGTAAGGTATCCTCCATTGACCTTTGTTGTGTTTGAAAACTTGATCCACAGAAGTAATATGATATTTTATTTTAAAATAATAGAAGTCTTAACCGAAAGGGATAATTTCTAGGAAACTGGGTATCATTGTATTCTGAAACCACACTTCAAGTTTTGTGAACTCCTCTCAAAGTTTAGAAGTATTGTAAATCATTTTCTGTTTTCAAATAGGTCACAAAAGGTTATCAATATCAAGATAGAAGCTAATCCAACTTCAGCATCTTCAACTCTTACCCTGTCATCCATCTACTCTTAAGGAGAAAATTGTCCATCCTGTTCACCAAAGTTTATGATTACTCAGAGTGTAATTCTAAAATTTTGATATAAAAGATAAGAGGTCTTATTACAAGCCTGCTTACCATGATCATAGGGAAATAGTTTAACCGACATTACCAATACTGCATACCATAACAGGGTAATGGCTTAAGAATTATAAGACAAGGGGTCTCATCACGAGCCAGCTTGTTCGGTTAGATTATTACCAGTGAATGGCATTGTTAATAGCTGGCCACCAAACCAGGACAATGGCTTTTTATCTTATCAATAACATAAAAAGGAAAAGAAATACAAAATATGAAAACATATTTTGAATTCATTCTGTTAATCACACTCTTAAATTGGATGGGACAATGGACAATAACATGGTTAAAAGGTATCCCTGTCGAAACTATGAATGTTTGCTGGCAGCAGAGGCTCTACCTATGACAGACGAGTTCACTATAAAAGCTGATTTGGAAAGGTTTTCTGTTTTACCATTATAAACCAATAAAGGCCTATTTAAAACTTAGAATGTATCTATTTTCTTAAAAAGAGAGGAAATTAGCAAAAATAGTTTCATTTTACTCGGAAAACATATATACCTAGTTATATTAGAATTTTCCCCTTTGATTAGAACTCTATTTTGAAAAAGTTTAAGTATTTCTATACTTTTCAGAGATAATTGTTTCTTCCAGCAAATCGCCAATTGTTGTGCTCTACAACAACCCCCCATTTCATATCATTATTATTCACAAAACTATCATATGAAATGGGTCCCTTTAGATTTTGATTGGTATCAATATTGTATTATTTAAAAAGGTCCGAAAACCAAATGAAAACATTATAAAAAACCTTTTTGAAAAACCCATTTTCATCAAATAAATCAATCTTTATCATTGCGATAAAGCGATCGCAAGATCGCATATCACAATGACATAAGGAACATAATTAAATGGCACATTGGTTTCCGCCGATGCGATATCGCTATCGGCTATCGGCAATGCTCTATGCACATTCTTAAAGCGCCCCCAGGCCATTCCCCCGATGCGATGCGATATCGCTATTGACAATCGGCGATTTACTATCCATGTCTCATGTAATGCCAATTCCCCCGATGCGATGCGATATCGCTATCGGCGATCGGGGTTTTCAAAAGGTGTCAATATAAGAGGTTAAGCTTTCCCCAATGGCCGATTGCGATAAAGCGCAGATTTCAAAAAAGCCGTTAAAATGAAGGGATATCACGATCAATTCATATTAAAAGCTTGATCTGTCCAACAATGATTCACCTGCGCTCAACCGCCAAAACGTCTACAGCACGCTTAAATGAATCATTCGGCCGATTAATGATATAATGGGCATTTAAGGATTGGCAGGTTTTAAACGGCCATTTAATGTAATTGTAAGTCCTAAAATCTTCCCATGGATTGTATCCGCGCCCATTCTAAAAGTTAATCTCTTATCACGCATCGGTCAATATATCTCATCACATTGAAGTTTTCATTGCCAATTCTCTGTGTTACGTTTATTTTCGCTTTTGTGCAGAATTCATCAAAAGAAGAAAACTCAAGAAAAATGGGGAAGAAATCTAAGAAGACCACAGGCGCTTCCGTTGCGCCAGCCACAGGACAAGCTGCCACTGATCCTTCAAACAAAAAGAAAGGATTAATCTCGGATACTACATGTTCTGGTCTCAGCAGAACAACTTGGCAAAGTACGTACAACTTGATTGAAGTCGAAGAACCTAAAGTGACAACGGTACAAGCTACTGCAGATTCAACTCGTAAATCTGATGGTACTCTTAAGGACTTAGCTGACTCCTTCCTTCACCGGATAGCAGCTAGGGAACAAATTCTCCCATACACAGATGTAGTGCGGTGGGCAATTGAGGAAATCCCAATCCTGGATAGAACCTTCAGCACCAGAGACGGGAGAATTTTCGGGTCGTTCAAAGCTGATGATCTAAGGCAAATGTATCATTTGCCTGAGCCAGAGAAGACATACAATAAGGCGTTCCTGGAAAAATTCCGAAACGAGAACGAAGTTGAATCCGAACCCATCCGGGATTGGAGACAAAATCCGGCAAAGCACAAACATGAATCTTCCGGTAAGTACTCAGTTGATTCCTTGGCTTCTCCTTATTGCTACGCTGGAATAATGATGTGTAGATTGTGGGGATTGCATGATTCTTCTAATTTCACTATAGAAATGGTTCCCTTAATGGAAGCTGCATGCAACAGTATAATAATGGATTGGGCCACTATTCTCTCAGATAAACTAGCCAAAGCTGTTCTTGAGTTTAGGAATAAGACTCGCATCTCTGAAAGGATAATTCCCCCATTCTATTACAGTGCCTATATTTTAGATACCTTGTGTTTTAATTCTGAATTTCCCGTGCTCGGCTGGAGGTGGATGCCACAAGACCCCACGCCTATTCACATATACCACCAGAAATTATGGAAATCCTCTTATAAGCACCATCTGTACCAAGTCTGCAATGGCTTTATGTTGCCTATTTATTATTCTATTTTTGATAAACCCATTCCCAAGATTTCCTACCAAGTTGGGATTGATTTAACAGCAGTAGGGAGCTGGTTTGGAGAGGAGAAGTTCACTTATATAAGAGTTTTCGGTAGCCAAACCGAACCTCATGTCCTCCCTTTATACATACCTGATAAACTGTTGGCAAGGGAAATCTCTTACCAGATTATTGCTGAGAGTGTTACACAGACTCTCAAGAAAAATACGAAGCAGGGCTGGCCCTCTTTTCCTTTGAGATGCGGTGTCTATACCTTGCATGATCTCAAACATGCAGAAAAAGAAGCTACAAAGATTAAATCATTAACTCTAGCAACTCTTCCAAATAGGCAATTTGATCCAAACAAAGTTGCCTATAATGCACTAGAACAGGCCAAATTGTCAAAATTTGATCATAAAGAAGATATGTTTGACGACCTGTGCTCTTCAGCTGAGTCAATAATGCAGGTTAAAACATTGGCCAAAATGAAATATCATGATGAAGGGTTGACTGAATTTAACAGACTTAGAGAACAAAGGTTGCAAACTGTGCCTCTAGATCTATTAGCAACAACCCCAGCAACATCGTCAAGCGAGCCTGAACGGCAACAGTCAAAGGAACCTCTAGTTACAACAAAAGAACAAGAGAAGCCACAGGAGGAAAATCAGAAGAAAGAACATGAGAATCAACAGAAGAAAGAGCAAGAAAAAGTGCGGGAGGAGACCCAAACTGAAAAGGAAAAATAGACCAACATTGAAATAAATGTGGATACTCATATCGATCCTAAATTGCTCCAGGAATGGAAGCAATTTGATTCCATTATCAGTGGTCTGGAATGTTCAAAGGACACTGACACTTCAAAGGCAACAGACGCACAGGAAATCACTTCACCACAGGTTCTAAGTGGAACCAGCGGCCCACCCATTTCTAAAGAGGTAGAGATAATACCAAAGGACCCCTCCGACCAAATCATTTTGCAGGTAGAAGAGATTCCTCCCCTAGATGTCTTCTACAGCCCAAGGCATAAAGCTGTAGTTAAACGACAAAGGAAAAGAAGAAGGACTGATCAACCTTCCCTTTTCCCAGAACAGACGGTCACGGGAAATGTGGTTTGGAAGGAGGAATTTGACCCCTCCGATGACCTGACAAAACTGTCTCAATATGCTGGAGCTTATTCGACAGCGACAATAGATAAGGCATCGGAGGTAAGCCTTTACTGAAAACAAAGGATCAGGAGATTTTCTCGTTACAGGCACAGCTAACTGAAGCAAAGCAAAAAGCGGAGCAGGCAGAGCAGCAATTGTTGACACAGGAGCAATTAAACAGTCAACTAACTCAACAATTGCAGGCAGAAAAACAAAGGATTGACCACAGCACAATCCAAAAGCAGAAATAATTGTCAGAGGCCTTAGCGCAATTGAAGGCAGCGAATGAGAAAATGCTGAAGTCAAAAGATGAACAAATCGCTCAGCTATCAGCACAGATTGAAAGGACAAAGGGCGTTCCACAAGTAGCTGAATTTAGAGTAGAAGCACTACAGATAAATACTGCATTGATAGCCCAAATTAAGCTTCTATGTCAACAAATCGCCCAAGCAGAGCCACTGTGCGAATTAGCGGCATCCATAAGTAATAAAGTAGACAAGGCTAGGACTGAATTGGATCAAGCTGAAGAAACAATAGCTGCATTTCTCGACTGGCAAGATTCTGATCAAGGACAAGCGACGAATTTACCAAGAATCTTAGAGTCACATAAAGATATACTCTTTACAGAATGGCAATCCCAGTTAATGAAAGCAGAGAGGGAGGTTTCAAGATGTAAATCAACTTCAAGCAATTTAGTTGAATTAGTCAATAACACTCTCTACTTATCAAACATGATTTCCCAATGCACACCAGGAAAGTTGACAACGATGAAAACATTGGAGCAATCATGTTATCCAGATCTAGAGGAAAAGGGGAGATTAATCCCTGGGATTAACAGCTTAACCTGGGACACCTATTGGTTCTTCTTGGTAAAGCCGCACACACAGAGAGCCGCCCTCAAGTGCCTTACGGATGCAATCGGGTATATTATCCTCGATATTCAGGATGCTACCTATGCCACCCAGCTCAGCTCGCGCCTCAACAGACCACCCGAAGTGGAGCCGATGCTTGCTATAAGTCAGCTTAGATTTAAAGGCAAACAGCCTACTTGATGATTCAAGCCGCCGACTGCCAGATTGCTGAAGAAAATAGGATCAAAATCAATTGATACCAATTAAGTAGGATTTCTGTTTTATAGATAGTTAGATTAATTAAGTATTTATAGACCCTTTCATTGTTTTGGAAAGGGTCGTAAAGTTTTGTACCTGACTTAAAGACTGAAGTTGCACTATTGTGCTTCAGCCATATTCTTTTATGAAACTGGACCAGTTATTCTAAATTTGACAAGGAAGCTTTTATGCAATTGTGCACTATTGTCTTTGTTTGAAAGCGTTTCTGCGTTGAAGGAAGAATCACAAGTAGCGATTGGTATTGGGAGTGTCTAACAGCTCATATGGTACTTTTATCTCTGTCTGCATTCATTCCTTTCATATGAATTGTTATTTGATTATCTTTGCTATCATCGAATATATGTATGTGCTTTAACAGCAGTTCTGTATTCCTTCCACTATTGGATGTTTATGGTGTGCTTTCCTTTTAATCATATATGTGTCGATGATATAAATGACAAGTGTAGTAATATTGCTTTAATCGCTTTGCTTAACTTTTTAAGCAAAGTAATCCTTAAATGAATTAATGTCCATGTCTGTTAGATGGAGTCATCTATATGCCTGTCCATAGACACAGATTATCAAGCGCTACACTTCAAAGCTTAATATTTCCCGGGATAAATAATAGTTCTTTTATTTTGGTGATAGATTTAGCTATTCGCCTATCATTAGATTAGTCAATCAATTATCCATTCATTCCGTTTATCCATTGCTGGGAAACTGGTCCCATTATCCCCAGTCGGAGCCACCATTCCAAACGGAAAAGGAGTTGTACTAAGGTCCGGACCGGGTGGTTATCCCCCAATGTTGTTGCAGCGATTTTCGAGGCATCAACAGAACGCCAAGCTTAAGCTTAGAAGAAACAATGGTATGACTGCAGCATACATTAGCATTGCCACTTATATTAAATAAGCTTAGTTTCTTGATAAAATTTGCATTGAATGGAATAATACCCAGAAACATTACTTAACCTCTAATTTTGGTTCCTCATTGGAATTTCCTTAAGGAAATCTTCAAAAGAAAATTGTACAAAATCTTGCTACAAAACCAATAAGGGTTTTTAGCCTTGTATATCTAGAGATATTCATTTTTATGACTAGCACCCTATAAGGACCTCACGAATAGGTTCGATGAATATACCAACAATTATAATGCTACCTCATTTGAAGATATGGAGCCATGGTTTACAACTTGAAAGCTTGGGCAAAATTTCTAATATAACAAGAAGTTTGTTTCTAATTTTCCTTAAATAAGGAAGAAAGCCTACTTCATTCTTACCAAATATGCTTGGCCATTATTTTCCATGTGACATCAACCAATCAAAGTGAAATCCATATATAAAATATCATAGTGTGACAATGTACCAATACTTCATAAATGTTGGATAATAGATTTGGGTTCAAGTGTGAGAAGACTGCTTCTATAAAATGCTATGTAAACATATGCCATGTCGTAAGGGTTGAAATTTTTTCTATCATCTTCATACTAGAATTAATTAGGATTTAAAACCTTTATATGAACAAGCATACCAAAGTAACAGCATGAATACATGGCATTCTATATAACATCATGAGAACGAATTACCAATCAAAGGCATTGAAGTGTGAAGAAAACTATGAGATGAACTATTGAACTCAAAAATGCACGAAGGAGAGATTGATTATCCCTCACTAAATCATTATCCAATCAAGAGCTAGTATTATCTCCTAGTCAAAATTTTAAGTGTGTATTTCATGTCCACCAATGTCCCAATAGGTGATCCTTCATTCTACATCTAGTGTGAAAAATATGGATTGATGACTCATCCAGTTCATAACATCGAGTCATCTTGTATGATATGAAATCTATTTGACAAGTGAATGATTGTAATATTTAGTATAGGAGTCATCATTTTTTTTTAATAGCTTCTTAGAGATGGGAACAAACAAACTCAAAGGTATGGAAACCATGAAATAAATGGACAACTCATTTCAAGGAGCAAAATTTAACTGTAGAACATAATTCTGAAATTCAAATTTATCTTCTTTGTGTGAATGCTGAGATAAAAAACTACAAGATGGAGAATGTAATTCTAAAAGGAAATAATTTTTTCAAGATTTAATGGAAGTTATATTCCATCACCTATGTAGATTCTCACTAAACCTAATGTTTTTTCAACGTCATTGTTCATTATCGATGCTTCAGTAGTACCATTTATCCTTGTTAACTCTCTTGCTGAAGCTGGATGATATATGTGCTCTATTGACAAACAAAGAGACAAAGTATTAACATATGTATAATTTTCAAATGAAAAATGTGTATATAAGTAGAAGGAAGCTTACTTGGATCCATCTAGTGATAAAGATCATTAGAATAGAAACCACCAAAAATTCCATGTGGTGAATGATATGATTAATATCATTCCTATGAGATCACAACCTCCACCTAAAGCAAAGTTGTAGGCCCAAGAAATATCTACATCTATCAAACTCATCTTTGAATATGCCTACAAAAAAAATAATGCTTTTGGTTAAAACAAAGTAAAAGGTTTCAAGCCCTAAATTTGAAATTGCTTGAACAGAACCATCTAGGGGAATATTTTCTCACTTGGATTAGAACTCTTCCCATATGTGTGGTATCACAAAAGGCCATGGGTGCCCTGAACAATGAATATTGAATTGATCATTCTAGGGAAAAGGCCTTTGAAGCTTGCAAGATAAGCAACACAACAAACCGAGCCCTTGCATAGACAAAAGTTCCACTACATAATGAAACACTTGCATATGCTCCTATCAAAAAGAGCACTATCAATATTTGGATTTAGGATTTCTAATGCAAGCCAATAGTTTGATGATATTTGGCCAACAGTAAAAGTTCATTTTGATAGTACAATGCAGAGGAATAGTAATGCCCCTCATGCTACACGAATGTAATCACAATATGGTTGCCATCTTACATCTCCCATTTCCTTCTCTTCTTATGCAATTAACTGTCATGTGTTTAAATAAATATCTTCTACACTTTCTTCTCTAATCAGTGCACTTGCACTCTGCATCCTCAGAAGTTCTGATGGGCTCATATGAGTTTGTTGACATCCAACTAAAGTAGGATAATTTGTTGGGTCATCAGAAAATTGGTTAAGAAATATGGATATTCAATCTAAGGGAAAGGACTCCTAGAATTGGAAAGTAACTACCAAACAGGCAGAGAGGACTGGAAAAGGAAGCTCCATATTGCTACAGGTGACATGGTGACAGGTATATTCAAAGGTGAGGTGGAATAAACAAGAAATGAGTACATTGAAATAATTCAAGTACAAAAATGTAAATATCTTCAATGCTCAAATCCTTGTGTCATGAAGGTAATAATATTACTTTCAAGGCATGTCGTTGGGTAGAGAAATCATTTGAAACCCCAGCTCATAGGGCTCCAAGTCGACAAAATATTTTTAAAGGGGACAAAAATGAGGTACAAGAGACAACAAGTATCAATAATATTATAAATCAATGCTTCAGATAGAAAGGACCACACTACCTACAACTTCTTATGATAACATTTACATGTCTATCCTCAAGGCAAGTTTGGGTGCCAAGTTTGAGTTCCACAGGGATCCCTAGGATTATATTGAACCTCACTTGAAAAAAGGACATTTTTCACCAACCATTCCACTGAGAAGGAAAGCATGGAAAATTCATTCCCGCATTGCAACAACAACACAAGTCTTGGATTTGGTTTATCTCTCATGTTGAAGACTCAATGCATATGCCCATCTAATTACATCACCCAAAATCCTTTAGATTAGAAAAGACTACTCAAGAGCCATTATAAAACAATGAGGAAAAGACAAAGAAATAGAGTATTGAAACTTCCTTTAATTGTCTTTGCCTCCATGGTTTAGAAAGAACCTAGTTATCGAAATGGTGCACCTTGTTATCACTTAAGAATTCTAATGCCAAAATTTCTCACATTAGTTTGATGGTAAAGGGCGGTGCTATTCTAAGTTTGATTTTTGTTTTCCTTAGAGTCTGAGTCTTAGGAGTCTTGAGTCAACTATGCATTCTCATTCATCACCGGTCATTCTCATTCATCACCTGTCTCATAGCCATGTGTCAGTTTTGTTCAAAAGTTACTATGTGCCACAAAGCCCTTTTAGGTGATTTCGTAGCACATGTAGTCATTTTGAAGTGTTTTCGCAGCGCATAAATCATTTTAGGAAATCGAGCAAGAGCACCTGCTGCATGTCCCTTTCCCCCTTTTGTACCATCCCTGAGGACTCTTGTCAATGATGGAATGATATCCTCTGCTAAAGCCTGCTCAGCAATTTGGGCATCTAATAGAAGACTAGCCAATGCATTGATTGCCATTTCTGCGTCATATGCCTGTTGATGATGTGCTTATTGAATGTCTTCATCACTGTGGTACAGTTGTTGCTTTGGTAATTTTTTGGCTTCTACTGATCTAGACAATGTAACGTCATCAGAGTGAAACAAGGTGGAGGTCCTGCTATTCCAACATGGGCAGTCCTTGCTGAATTGCCTAACAGCTTGAAACCATTGGTGAAGAGCTTGGCCATTGGACTCCCACCAGTTCAAGAAAAGGCAATTGAGGTTCTTTGGAGACAGTGCCCGGACCAGTCTATAGTTCTTGGAGATTTGGTGATAGAAATGCCAAGATGTATTGTTGCTCTGGCAAACCGAGTCATATATTCTTCTAGCTTAGAAGTGAAAGTTGGAGGAACCGCTCTTCTTATTTGTGCTGCCAAGGAACACAAGAAAATAGCGTTGGATACTCTTAATGAATCTAAGCACAACTTATTCACTCTCTTGTGTGCATGATGAAGCATGCTATGAAAATGAAGGATTTGACAGATGATAAATTTGAAGAAGAATGAAACTCTAAAAAGGAGGAACTTTGTCTCCGTGCTTTTACTAGTCAACTTCTAGAAGCGTTTCTGAGCAGTTGAAAACTCATCTCTAAAAATTGAAAGAGGTATTCATTCCTAAGATACTGAAGTACAAAAACCTCTTCCACTTTCTTCAAATCCATTATGATCTAGGAGAAATGAAGTACCAAAGTTGCACTACGAAACTGCTGTAGGTGTAGTTTTTCACAAGCATATTTTTACACTTGTTTTTCAAAGACTCATTATGGGCGGTAGGAAATATGTTTCAAAAAACCAAGAGAGGTTTTTGTTCAGAATGGATTGGTTCACAAAAGCCTCCTTAAGTTTTTCCAAATACGTTTTTTGTGAGAAGTTATGAGCTTTGTCCCAAGACCTATCTTTCAGCCAGAATGGAAGCTTATATCTTATGTCATCTTCACTTACCATTATATCGGCAATGCAAGAAAAACGAGGCGAGATACATCAGAATGGTTAAAAAACTTGAGAGTTGGGATCAAAGTCATGAAAAAAAAATTGAAGACGTAAAGATACAGTTGAGCCAACTACAAGAATCTCCATAAAGAAATCTCACTACAAGTAAGGCTATGTTTCAAAGTTTTCATGATTCTGCTTGGTATAATCCTTCTTGAAGAATCAAACATCCCATTCAGTTTTGCAAGGTTTTAGAGCTGTTGAAAGAATCCTTAAATAGTAAAAGAATCAAAAATGGAAAAATTTTGGTTGAAGCTGTGCTTTTAGAATAACTCAGCAGTTGCGTAGCGCGCTATGAAACTGCTGAAGATGAAGACTAACGCTCAGCAGTTTCGTAGCACACTACGATACTGCTGAAGCTACACAATCTAATCTCAATCAACCGGTTTTGAATATGAGCAGGAATTTTGAAAGAGGGAATATCTACAAGGTATACAAGGCATCATCTGAAGCTATCAAGATTCAACCAGATCAAGACAAGTGGAGAAAATATGTATTCGAATCCAACTTTAGATTTTTGTCATAAAGTGAGCACATTTACCACAGTTCAAGATATGTCAAACAGTTTGCAAGAACTTTTGCCTTCACACATGAAAACGGTGGACAACACATCAAGGACGTGGCAATCTGCTCTATTTTGGATAATTAAAGGATAAAGGACATGCTTCTTTGGATTCGAACATTTTGAGGCAAACCAAAGACCGGTAAACAGGGGTAGTTTCCTATGTTTCAGGGCAATGGAAAACATGTGACATTGAAGACCAACATGGAGCCTTGAACATCCATCACAGCCAAACTAGAAGGGGACCAGATGTCAAGGAACGAGAATGATTGTAAATCAAAGCATAATATGGAATTAGAGTCCTACTTGATTTAGATCTCTAGAAAGTCTAGTTGAAGTTTGTTACATTTAATAGGCAGTTAAAAGTTAAACAGGTGTCATTAGAAGTAGTTTTCGAGTTCCCTTAATGTTTAAGGAGGAATCTCAGTCAGGTAGGAGGAACTCTATATATAGGAGAAAGGGAAATGTAATAGGGGTTGGAAGTTTATGTAAAAAAGCTTTGTTGCCAAGCTTATGTAAAGACTCTGCTTATTTGGTAATACAGTAAATGGTTTCTGCTACTCAAGAATCATAGTGACTTCAATGTATGAATTCCTCTTGTTGTCTTTCATGTTGTATACAGTATTATGAGTATTTGATTACTTAGAAATCACTTGCAGTGTTCTAATTTCCTTCATATGCTCAAATACTGTCCCTTTTGTGTCTGTTGTACTTTATCTATGTTGAAGTCTGAATGCCTTGATTTTATTGCAAAGCCAATTCATTGTTGATGCTGAATGACATATGACTCCATGATCCCAATGGATGCTTGTTAATTTAGATTTTACCAGCCTCATTCCTATTTGTTTTATAAAGAGTTAGCCATCTCAGTTATAATCACAAACCTTAAATCCTTTGAGAAAGCCCTCTCAGGCTAAGGAGGCTAAGCCTTAGCTAAAAGATTGGTCTGAAATAGTTACTTGAAGTCTTCTTGGTCTGCAGCCTTCCAGGGCTTGATTTTGAGATAACACACCTAAGGCCTCCTAAGGCCATAACAAGAACCATCAAAGTCCTTGACATAATAGCTCCAGCTTTGAGTCAGACATTGATATGTCCCAAAAACTCCAACTCTAAGTCAAAATTTGAGATTTCCCAACTGGAGAAAATTGAGAAACCATTGCATGAGATCCATAGACAATTGGTGATTCAATGAGGAAAGCTCTATGCCACCTGAACAAATTTAGAAAAATACCATCTCAAAGTCAATATAAAACTATCACCAGATGGGGTGCCATCCAAAATACCCCAGGATAGATGAAGCAAGACCACAATCCCTTAATAAATGGCATTAAGTGGTCACAATAGATGGCAATGTGCAGGTTCAAGTTTGGGCATGCATTACATAGATTGATAATGATAACTTGTACCAATGTCAAGGTAATGGCTCTCAAATAGATCAGAGGGAGATAAAAATTCATAGGAGGCCAAAATAGATATTTTTATAGGATGATAAGGTCACTGGCATTGTATTCCCCATATAGGAACTAGCAAAGGAAATGCTTAACATATATGAGAAAGAAGTTGACCTGTACTGACAAATAAAAACAATTATGTGTAAGGTCCTAGTTGAAAGAATCAAACCACAACAAGAGACTTTGATGTCCATAGCTACCATACAACTACAGGTGTAGAAGTTGGAAAACAAGGTCACTCAACTCACAAAATAAGTAGCTAATATAAGGCTCACAAAGTTTGGAGAAGAGGATAAACCAAAGAAGGCCAGTGATGTCATAATATATGATTAGGCATGCACATTTTTTTTATTTTTTATTTTTTATTTTTTATATATACTTCTATTTCATAGTATAAATGATATCTAAACTAGTATAATTATGATGGATAGAACAAACTCTGATTATGACAACAATTTGGAAGCTATTTAGTTTAGTTTAGCATCTAAATTAAATAAATCAAACTTCAGCTATAACAAAATTATGGAAGCTATGTTCTCTTGGACCAAAAGACTGGTTTAGTTTCCCTAGTAGAAGAGTAGTAGGCATGCATATATTTTTTATCATACATTGGATTAATATATAATATAAAAAATGAAATTACACCCTTAAAAAATACAAAAGAAAGAAAAAATGGTGAAGATAAAATTCTAGAAGATCTACTCTTCTATTATGGATCAAGGGAACATGATATAATAAGAGAAGCAAGAGCAAGAAAACCATCTCAAGAAGTAAGAAAATATGGCAAACTTGTCCATTTTTTTGCAAATTTTGGCATGGATCAACAGGTCTGTCCTTGCTAGATTCAAGGTTAAGATGGATCTATGCTAATAATAATATGAATATCCTTTGAAGGGTATGCACAACCTCATAGTATTATTAATCAGGCCTATGAAATTATGAAATTAAACTTTAAAATGTGATTCCCCAATAAGAGTTTTCTATATTGCACCTCAATAGCTCTTGAAAAGTCATTTGAGATGGTCTAATTGATTCCATTTAATTATTAGTGGAAAATACAATCCAATCAAACGCATGCATTTCTATTACCCACACATAGAACACTTTGGTTGATAAGTCACTTGAGACAATTCTCTGATAAAATATCCAACAACATTCATCAACTACCACAGGAGTCGAAAGGCATTTGGGAAAACTTACCAGCCATCTAAAGTCACTTTGCCTAAAATTTTCCAAAATGTTTCTTTTGATATTTTACATATTTTTAAATGTTATCATGTTATGGTGAATGATCATTTTCTAATGTTCACAAAACACTAACCACTAACTAGACATGATCCACAACCAATTACAATTAAAAACCTATACCTAGAAGAGAGGGAGCATATGTAGAAATGTCTTACTCCACCATGCTACATGTTTAATGCAACTCTGATGGCTACCATTGAGGTCTTCCCCAGTATATAAATCTGCAGAGGATATAGCATATTTCTAATTAAGTAAAGAAAAATACATCATTTATATATGACATGAACAATATATTTACCATTATTGCTCCCCTTAAATCATTTAATAATGCTTATTGCATGACACTATTCTGAAATAGAAATAGAAAAGGAGAAAATTGATTTACAAAAAGTGGAAGTTGTAATAATACCCATTCCTTGAACTCGACACCAGATCGCGAGATTTTTGTAAGAAACGTCTGTTCAATGACAAGCTCCATTTGAAGAGCTAAATTTACCCAATCCAGCACAACGTGTCCCAATGACTCTACAACCTGCACTTTTAATAAGTTAGCAAACTGGAAACAAACAACTTATAAGGAGCTAATCACCCACTTCTACTCAAGCATATGAAGATAAATTTGCAAATAAACATTGTGAAAGATACACTCATGAAAGGGATAAAAGCTAAATCTCATTTTCTATTGAGAGAAAAAATAGTCACCCAATTAGAATGATTCCTTCCTAGTCAAGTAAATGAAGAGACAACTACAAGGAAGGTGACTAGGTTGGAAAGATCTGGGTTTGTTTGTGGAAAGATCTAGGTTTAATATCTTTATTGACAAGGCATTTGTATGTAGAATCTACTCTTTCAGATGGTCTATCTGATTTTCTAGTCATATCAAATTGTAAAGCAACCAAAGTGTATTTTCTAAAAGAAGCCTGTGGAAATATGAAAATAGATCAACACGGTGAGCTGTAGCATAAGAATATGAAAAATAAGGAACAAAATTGCCAGCTAAAAACTCTTGTTTCACTCTTATTAAGGCACCACATGTTGTCCGAGAAGCTGTTATTGGTGCAGATTCTAGATTTCGAGATGGACTCTTGAAAACATGCACTAGCTATTGTAGAATATCCATAAGATAATTGAAAAAATATTGTTGTCTTAAAGCAGCACATGATTGATCCAGATAATATGCAATTTCACTTTTCTCTTGACCATCATTTGGACATGGAGAACCACCCCTGAAGAACATGGAGTTCCTTGAGTGACAATTGAATCTTGAGTGCCTGTAGCTGCCCCATATTTTGATAATAACTAATCATTGCCTGGCTGATGTCAATTGTGTAGAATAAAAGTAAAGAACATGAAAACAAGGATGAGAACATCTCCAAAATATGAACAAGTTTTAGCTATAAAGTGGGCATTCAAATTCATTTCATCCATTCCCAACATGTGCAACACATTACTATATGCACCCAAACCCAAATATTTCATTACATCCATGTCCAACATATACCATTAATGATGCAACTATATTTCCTAGTGTATTAAAAAAAAGTCTAAACCTCATCTTTTTTTACTAATTAGTAATCCATGTCACTTATTTTGGCATCACATATGTACACTACCCTTTATTGAGCATTTTTTTTACACTACTGTATAAAAATTATTTACTCCTCCATTTTCCAAAGCAATGGACATCATTGCTACAACTTGGATGACCCATGATAAAGGGTTTCCCATGAAGCCCAAAATTTTCAATATTTTACTTTCCTTCTTCTCTTCGAGCTTGTTGGGTCCAAGAATCTCCAACTGCCATTGAACTTCATCAGATGTCAAAGACTCAAACCTTCTTGTTTGCATCAAATGTTACATAACATCCTCAATGGGTATATTTTCCAATTCTATTGCTTCTTTGTTGATCATTTCAAGATCACCAACCCCCTTTCATATTCTTAATTCTTAATTTTGAAATATCTTTTTGTCATGGTGATCCATGTAACAAACTTCTTGCAGAGATATTTTGTCAAATACTTGGTGGGCATTCCCTACACTTTCACTTTTGGCATGCATATCTACAAGGGCACTATCCACAAGAACATTCAACTCAAATCCAGTTCCAATTATGTATCCATGAATATATTTCCCTTGCATGAGTGTGACTAAGTTTGTGCACATGGAAACAACGCTCTCGAAGTTGAAGGAATAAGGATTTACACCGGCAAGATTCATTTCATGGAATGATTTCATTGCCTCTCTACAATGATTACTTTGTACATGCCCTGTAAGCATTGCATTCCTTGCTGTCTTAGTTTCGTGAGGAATTTGGTCAAAATTTTAGAGTGAAAACTCCATAATCTCTCATTTTGTATACAAGGCTACAAGGTTACTCTCAACAAAGAATTAAGACTGAGTCCAAAACCATTACTAGTCACAAATCCATGGAGCTCCTTGCCCTGTTGCAAAGTTGTTAAACTAGTGCATGCCTTGAGCAAGATAGGATAGAAAAAACAATTCGCCTTCACCCCACTCCTTTGCATTTCATGAAAGAGCTTGAGCAATTTTTTATAATTTCCATACCTTTCATAAGTTGTAATCATGTCAATCCATGATACCAAATTGTGGTCAACAAGTTTATCAAAAAATTGGGTGTGCATCTTCTAGACTACAACATTTGGTATACATTATGAAAATATTGGTATCAAGGATAGTGTTCCCCTCATAGTTATTCTAAACAACGTGGGAATGGACTTTCTTGCCCTAGAGTAGAGCTTTCAGGTTGGAGCATTTTTGCAACAAAGAAACATAATTGGTCAAGTCAACAAATATTCCATGCCAATTTTCATCATGGAAAATGTGGGTTAAATCCTTGCCCATTCTATGCTCTCTACAATTGTTATCAATATAGGGATTTTGGTATTTTCCTTTATGGGTTTCATTAGTGGTGAGAGAATTAGACTTTGAGGTAGAATTTTATAGTTGTTCAAAAAAAATTTTCTTGCTTGAGAGTTAATTTCAACTAGCCTCTGAAAAAATCGTCACTGATGGAAAAATATTCAATATCATCGAATTCAATGGAGGGTTTGTTGAGTTTGATCCCTTGACCCAAAGTTTGACAATGGAATTTAACAATAAGGATCTAATTATCATTCACAAGGGGTGTTAACTTAGTACCTTGAGTCTAGTATTTGATTGTTGAAGCTACTCTTCATTGCAACATTGTGGATATTCATCGTATTGATCTAGGAAAACTCGAGCTCATGAGCTCCATCCCTACCCTTGAAAGCCCCGAGATCTAGGGATCGATTCTAATACGTATATGATATATAGTTGGAATTTGATTTAAGGATCTTGGTTAGGAGCGGCTGGTTTTTCATATTCTCCTTCATCATCGTCAAATCCAAGGGTGAATGATCGGTTCTATAATTCGAAATCAAGGTCGAGGGACAATGTACAAGCTTTAAATTCGTCCATTAGAATGATTAATTGGAAAAATTTATAATGCAAAAATTCAAGGTTTTATTGAAATGTACTTTGAATTTAACTATATTGTCGCCAAATACTTAAGCTTGGAAGTTCTCCATTGGCGGGATGATGTTGCAAGGTTCCTGATTGAAATCTATAAGTGGATGGATCTTGCTTATTTTGTGATTTTTTATAATAAAAAAATTATTGATGTTGTGATCAACACCATTGTGGTCACAATTGGATGGATCTCCCTTGGTATGTATAAGTATTATTATTTGCATTTCTCAACTTTGCTCCTACTAATTAGTACTATAGATGCTTTGAAACAATTTTCATCTTGTTACTAAGTGGGGGGTGATAGTGAAGTTAGAGTCCACGATTTGCTAAAATGTTTCCTTTCTCATTCATATTACCACATTAACAATCCATAGCCTAAATTTTGTTTGGTTGGTTTGAGCATTTGTATGGGCTTGTTTATCTTTAGAACTAAGGACTGAGGATTTTATGTGTGTTTATTAGTGTTTCCTCTCCATTATGTGGGTTTTTGTTGGATGTTGGAATTGTTGTATTTGTCCATCCATATTGCTAGAGGATGTTTGGAAGTGTGAGGTTGTTGTTAAAGTTGAGGGTTCACAAGGATGTTATGTGCATGCACAATTGACAAATTCATTGAATTTAATTACTTGTTAATGTTATCAAAGGATATAACCCTAAATATTCTAATCAACCCCGTAACTCTAATCATCCACTGATCCAATAAATAATTGCTTAAGGAAGTATAACCTTTATGCAAATCTATAACATCCTTTGAATCCCCTATCACTTGTAAGTTTAGATTGTTGAAGTGACACAATTAACTTTGACTAACATTGATGATTGATTCATATTATTGTAGTACTTGTTAGGTAGTCATATTCCTTTTCCTAGACTAAATTAATCATTCACATTAGTCACTTTTAGTTGGATTACTTATTAAATAGTTGTATAATTTAACTCGATAGTAAATTAGTCAATTTTAGTCAGGTCACTTAATATTGCTCATTTATGGTAGTATTTCACTTGGAAAAGTTGCGGTGACTAACTTTTTTAGTGACCTAGTCACTAATTTCCATTTAATTCTTAGTGGAAAATATAAGCCAATAAAATGTGTGCATTTCTATTACCCACACATAGAACAATTTGGTTGACATGTCACTTGAAACAATTCTTTGATAAAATATCCAACAACATTCATCAACTACCACATGAGTCGAAAGGAATTTAGGAAAACCTAACAGCCATCTAAAGTCACTTTGCCTAATTTTTTTTGAAATGTTGCTTTTGATATTTTACATATTTTTAAATGTTATCATGTTATGGTGAATGATCATTTTCTAATGTTCACAAAACACTAACCACTAACTAGACATGATCCACAACCAATTACAATTAAAAAACTATACCTGGAAGAGATGGAGCATATGTAGAAATCTCTTACTCCACCATGCTACGAGTTTAATGCAACTCTAATGGCTACCATTGAGGTCTTCCCTATTATATAAATCTGCAGAGGATATATCAGATTTCTAATAAAGTAAAGAGAAATACATCATCTATATATGACATGAACAATAGATTTACCATTACTCCTCCCCTTAAATAATTTAATAATTCTCACCGCATGACACTATTCTCAAATAGAAAAAAAAAGGAGAAAATTGATTTACAAAAAAGTGGAAGTTGTAATAATACCTATTCCTTGAACTCGACACTAGATCGAGATATTTTTGTAAGAAACACCTGTTCAACGACAAGCTCCATTTGAAGAGCTAAATTTACCCAATCCAGCACAATGTGTCCCAATGACGCTACAACTTGCACTTTTAATAAATTAATAAACTTGAAACAAACAGCTTATAAGGAGCTAATCATCCACTTCTACTCAAGCATATGAAGATAAATTTGCAAATAAACATTGCGAAAGATACACTCATGAAAGGGAGAAAAGCTAATCTCATTTCTATTGAGAGACAAAATATCCACCCAATTAGAGTGATTCCTTCCTATTCATGTAAATGAAGAGACAACTACAAGGAAGGTGACTAGGTTGGAAAGATCTAGGTTTAATATCTTATTGAAAAGGCATTTGTATGTAGAATCTACTCTTTCAGATGGTCTATCTGATTTTCTAGTCATATCTAATTGTAAATAAGCCAAAGTGTATTTTCTAAAATAACCTGTGGAAATATAAAAATAGATCGACACGATGAGCTGTAGCATAAGAATCTGAAAAATAAGGAACAAAAATGCCAGCTAAAAACTCTCGTTTCACTCTTATTAAGGCACCACATGTTGTTTGAGAAGATGTTTTTGGTGCAAATCCTATATTTTGAGATGGACTCTTGAAAACGTGCACTAGCTATTCTAGAATATCCATAAGATAATTGAAAAAATATTGTTTTCTTAAAGCAGCACACGGTTGATCCAGATAATATGAAATTTCACTTTTCTCTTGACCATATTTGGACATGGAGAACCACCCCTGAAGAACAGGGAGTTCCTTGAGTAAAAATTAAATCTTGAGTGCCTGTAGCTTCCCCATATTTTGATAATAACTGATCATTGCCTGGCTGACATCAATTGTGTAGAATAAAAGTAAAGAACATGAAAACAAGGATGAGAACATATCCAAAATATGAACAAGTTTTAGCTATAAAGTGGGCATTTAAATTCATTTCATCCATTCCCAACATGCACATTACTATATGCACCCAAACCCAAATATCTCATTGCATCGATGTCCAACATACACCATTAGTGATGCAACTATATTTCCTGGTGTATTAAAAAAATAAAAATAAATCTAAGCATTCATCTATTTTTACTAATTAGTAATCCATGCCACTTATTTTGGCATCGCCATATGGACACTACCCTCTATTGAGTGTTTTTTTTACACTACTATATAAAAATTATTTACTCCTCCATTTACCAAAGAAATGGACATCATTGCTGCATCTTCCATGACCCATGATAAAGGGTTCCCCATGAAGCCCAAAATTTTCAATATTTTACTTTCCTTCTTCTCTTCGAGTTTGTTGGGTCCAAAAATATCCAACCACCGTTGAACTTCATCAGTTTTCAAAGACTCAAACCTTCCTGTTTGCATCAAAGGTTACATAACCTCCTTAATGGGTATATTTTCCAAAACTACTACTTCTTTATTGATCATTTAAAGATCACCAACCCCCTTTCATCTTCATAATTCCTAATTTTGAAATATCTTGTAGTCATGGTGATCCATGTAACACACTTCTTGCAGAGACATTTTGTCGAATACTTGGCGAGCATTCCCTACACTTCCACTTTTGGCATGCATATCTACAAGGGAACTATCCACAAACACATCCAATTCAAATCCAGTTCCAATTATGTATCCATGAATATATTTCCCTTGCATGAGTGCAACTAAGTTTGTGCACATGGAAACAACACTCTCGAAGTTGACGGAATAAGTCTTTACACTAGCAAGCTTCATTTCATTGGCTCTCTATAGTGATTACTATGTACATGCGCTATAAGAATTGCATTCCATGTTTTCTTAGTTTCGTGAGGCATTTGATAAAAAAATTAGTGTGCAAAATCCATACTCTCTCATTTTTTATACAAGGCTACAAGGGCACTTTCAACAAATATTTGAGACTCAAAACCATTCCTAGTCATAGATCCATGGAGCTCCTTGCCCTGTTGAAATTTTGTTAAACTAGTGCATGCCTTGAGCAGGCTAGGATAGAAAAAACAATTCACCTTCACTCCGCTCCTTTGCGTTTCATGAAAGATCTTGAGCACTTTATTATAATTTCCATACCTTGCATAAGTTGTAATCATGGAAATCCATGATACCAAATTGTGGTCAACGATTTTATCAAAAATTGGGTGTGCATCTTCTAGACTGCAACACTTGGTATACATTATGAAAATATTGGTATCAAGGATAATGTTCCCCTCAAATATATTCTAAACAATGTGGGAATGGAATTTCTTGCCCTAGAGTAGAGCTTTCAGGTTGGAACATGTCTGCAATAAAGAAACATAGTTTTTCAAGTCAACAAATATTCCATGTCTATTTTCATTATGAAAAATGTGGGTTAAATCCTTTCCCATTCTATGCTCTCTACAGTTGTTATCAATATTGGGATTTTGGTATTTTCCTTTATGGGTTTCATTAGTGGTGAGAGAATTAGACTTTGAGGTAGAATTTGGTAGTTGTTCAAACAAAATATTTCTTGCTTGAGGGTTAATTTCAACTAGCCTCATAAAAAATCGTCATTGGTGGAAAAATCTTCAATATTATTCACAAGGGGAATCGCCTTAGTATCTTGAGTCTAGTATTTGATTGTTGAAGTGGCTCTTCATTGCAAAATTGTGGATATTAAGTTTGAAAATGGGATTTAATAGAAAGTACCTAATTATCATTGACAAGGGGCATCACCTTAGTATCTTGAGTCTAGTATTTGATTGTTGAAGTGTCTCTACGTTATAACATTGTGGATATTCATTGTCTTGATCTAGGAAATCTCGAGCTCCTGAGCTCCATAACTACCCTTGAAATCCCAAGGATCTAGGGATTGATTCTGATACGTCTATGATATCTGGTTGGCATTTGATTTAATGATCTTGGTTAGAAGTGGCTAGTTTTTCATATTCTCCTTCATCATCGTCAAATCTAAGGGTGAATGACCGGTGCTGCAATTTGAAATCAAGGCCGAGGGACAATGTACAAGCTTCAAAGTCGTCCATTAGAATGATTAATTGGAAAATTTTATAACTCATAAATTCAAGGTTTTATTGAAATGTAATTTTGATTTAACTATATTGGCGCCAAATACTTAAGCTTGGAAGTTCTCCATTGGCGGCATGATGTTGCAAGGCTCTCGATTGCAATCTGTAAGTGGATGGATCTTGCATATTTTGTGATTTTTTATAATAAAAAATATGGATGTTGTGATCATCACCATTGTGGTTCATAATTGGATGGATCTCCCTTGGTATTTATAAGTATTATTATTTGCATTGCTCAACTTTTCTCCTACTAATTATCACTATAGATGTTTAGAAACAATTGTCATCCTTGGTGCTAAGTGGGGGGTGATGGTGAAGTTGGAGTCCATGATTTGCTAAATTTTTTCCTTTCTCATTCATATTACCACATTAAAAATCCATAGCCTAAATTTTTTTTGGTTGGTTTGAGAATTTGTATGGGCTTGTTTATCTTTAGAACTAAGGGTTGAGGATTCTATGTGTGTTTATTATTGTTTCCTCTCCATTATGTGGGTTTTGTTGGAATTGTTATATTTTCCCATCTGTATTGCTAGAGGATGTTTGGAAGTGTGAGGTTGTTTTTAAAGTTGAGGGTTCACAACGATGTTATGTGCATGCACAATTGACAAATGCTTTGAATTTAATTACATGTTAATGTTATCAAAGGTATAACCCTAAATATTCTAATCAACCCCGTAACTCTAATCATCCACTGATCCAATAAAGAATTATTTAAGGAAGTATAATCTTTATGCCAATCTATAATAGCCTTTGAATCCCCTATCACTTGTAAGTTTAGATTGTTGAAGTGACACAATTAACTTTAAATAACATAAATGATTGATTCATATTAATGTAGTACTTGTTAGGAAGTCATATTCCTTTTCCTAGACTAAATTAGTCATTCACATTAGTCACTTTTAGTTGTATTACTTATTAGCTAGTTGTATACTTTAACTCGATACTAAATTAGTCATTTATGTTAGTAATTTTTAGTCATGTTAGTTAATATTTCTCATTTTTGGTAGTATTTCACTTGGAAAAGTTGCGGTGACTAATGTTTTTAGTCAACTATTCACTAAATTCATATTTTCTACTAGTGACCCAATGAGTACCAAATGCCAATCTGTGATTTCAAATGCCAATAGATGTATCAACTACCATTTCAAGAATGTACTAGATTTGAAACATGCAGTTGTCAAGAAAACATAGGCTTATTGTAACCACTATTTTGTTGAAAAAACAACAAGAAAATCCTAATTTAATTTTGTCCTTGAATTAAATTAGGAATTAAATTGTAATTCCACATATCATGACAACTTGTAATAGTTAACTAAGTCAATTTTACTTAGTTGGCTCAGTTAATTCGAGTTGAGGGTCTAACTTGAATCATGTAGAGTGTCTCCTACTTTATAGGAGCCCTGGTTCATGATTTTATTTTGAGTTGTAATTAATTAATTCATTTTAACTGAGCCGAAGTTAGTTAAACTAGTTCTAATTGATGGAGGAACTAGTAGGAGGACAGATAGTGCGGTGTTGCTTCATGTGTCCAACCAATTAACTGATGATTAAATCATAAATAACTCATGCATGTCAGATTTGAGAGTTACCTAGTTGATATTGGAGTTCAGGGACAGTGTACTATCAATTGTATAATCATCTTAATGGTACAGGTGGTGCAAGCGATCAAAGGAAGGTGTTGGAATTATGAATTAAGTGTTGTCCTTAATGGAAACCTACCTGATGAGTTGTCCTTGATGACAACCTACCTGATGAATGGAAACCTACTTGATGATTTGTCTCTTGATGGAAACCTATTTGTTGAAGATGTAAACAAGATGTGATAGAGTGCTTTACAAATATGACATAGTGTTTTGGAAAAGGCATAACAGTTCAGAGGCATAGGTATGATAAAGTTTAAAGTTTAAGAAGTATACACGGTTTCTGTTAAGCAAAGCTGCGTACGCATGTGAGTATGAAGAAGAAAAGGCACATACAGTTTCTGCACCATGGTATTCTAAATACCAAGGGTCCTTACCATGGTATTCCTTGTGGTATTGAGCCCAATAACAAATGTTTTGATCCTGTCAAAGAAAATCATCAGGTGTAGTATGGTTTTGACTAGTGGTTTTGAAAAAGGCTAAGCTATATAAGGTGATGAAGATCGAAGTGGTAAAACATATAGTCAATGTGTGCAAGTGATGGAAATATTATTAATAGTTAGATTTGAAGCAAATATGCATGTTATGGGCTATTGATGCTTTGCTTGATCTAAACTAAGTATGCACTCAAGAGTTTGATGATGGATCAGATCCAATAGATATGGGATAACAATCATGATTATGGGATGATTTGATTTGTAGCGTCCTAATGTGTGATTTTTTTGTGTATGCCGAGATATGGGTATGTCTGAAGTTCTATGTTGCAGTGAATATTTGACTTTGAATTTGAAGATATGCACACAGGTTTTATAGCCTGCAAGGTGCATACACACAAGAATGTGTTTTTGGTAAGTTCATACATGCGGGTTTGGTTCCTAAAAAATGCATACACACATGGATATGCTTTGAGGAAAGCATGTACATAAAGTAGGGTTTTGATGAAAAAGAATGTCTAATCAGTTAATCTGTTTTTTATGTGTTTCAGCTCTCTATCAATGAAGTATTCTTAATGATCCATGCTTAAACAATGATGGTTTAATTATGAATTGATTAATTGAAGAATGTTGAAGTTAATTTCTAATTGAGATTGAATATCAATAAAGTTTTGTGATTTGTTCAAAATATTGCAGTAGATCTGAGTATGATTCAGTGTTTGTTTCAGAATGGAAGTTGTTCAGTTTTCAGTTTTTAGAGGTTTAAGATATATATGTGGGTATGATCCATGAAATGCGCGTACACACATGGGTTTTCTACTGTAAAATAGCATATACATTTTGACAGATGGTTGATCAGGGTTTACAATAACATGATCTGGTTTCCATGATGTTCAGTATGATGTCTGATATTCTAGTGTCAGTCATCTATCTGATTGGTTGAGTTACAGTTGATTGGGTTTCATTGATTGGTTGATTCAGTTGTGTCAGGGTTTGATGATTGGGTTATAGTGATGAGTTATAATTTGATGATTGATAATGAGCTTAAATGTTGGTAGTGGGTCTAGTCTAAAAAATTGATGAAACGTGGCCTAGAAGTTATGATGTATTGTAACAAGTGGATCCAGTATGAAACTTTATGAAACGTGGTCACTGGAGTTGAGGGAGTTGGAGATTCCTTCTAGTGGTAGTTGGTAAATCAGATCAGGGGGTTGGAGCTCCGTTCGAGTAGTAGCTCGAGAACGAGTGAAGGTTGTACCCTTCTACAGGTTGGTGCCTGTGTCCTGTTACAAGTTTACAATAGTACAAGAGCTAGGGGGTTGGAGATTCCTTCCAGTACTGGTATTAGTTTGCACCAGTACAATATTGTAAAAATATTTTCTTTATATTAAAAGAAGACAGAGATGACAACAACAGCTGGTTTTTTCCCGCATTAGGTTTCCACCTTAAGTCCTGGTGTTCATGTGTGTTGCTTATGTGTGATGGTTTATTTTATTCTTACTGCACATGGTTACTGTCTACCTAATGTTTAATAAAGTACTGATGCACTGGATGAAGATAAACATATGATGAATTAACTGAAACATAAATTTACTTGATGTACGTTAGTTGTCTTAAGAACATTCACGTAAACACGCGAGTTCCTTTTAGTAAAGTAGCATATAGAAACTAGAATATGAAATGAAAAGTTTGTGATTTTGAAAATATTGATTCACACCCCCCCCCCCCCTCAATATTTTTCCCAACAATTGGAATTAAAGCAGTTTCTTTGGTGGAAGCTTGATTTCTTGAAGGATATTCATCAAGACAATGGGAAAGAAGAAAAAGAAGATAGTAAATGGAAGCATATATTCAGAAGCATTATTAGGTATGGACTTTTGTTCTAAATGTGATCCATTTCCTTATCTATGTAAAAATGATAGTGATGAAGAAGATGATTTTGATCAAGACTGTTAATTACTTATGGCATTTAAAGATGAGTTTGATGATAATTTCATGGATTCCCTAGAAGAAAGATATATTTTTATTGAAAAATATCTTAGCTTAAGATTTGTTTAGAAAAAAGATAAATTAGCAGAAGAAAATTTGAAGAAACAAATTTTAGAAAAAGAATAACATAATGAGAAGCTAGAATGCGAAATAGTCAGTCTAAGGAAAGAACTCGAGAAAGTAAAAAGCCTTAATCTTAGATTTTCTAAAGGATTTGAAACCTTGGATGAAATCATCAAGGTTCAATTCTCACCTCTTATAAAGACATGCCTTGGATACTGTGAAGTAACATAAAAAACTTTAAAGTCTTCTAAAAACACATGAATCTATCTCAATGAAGTAAAAGGAAGTAATCAAACTTCATTCCGTCCTACAGAAAAAAAAATAAAGGAACAAATACAGAATTAGGAAGCTATTTCAAAGCAGTGAAAGGAAGCAGTCAACATATCTCCATCTTGCAATGAAGAATAAAGGACCAAATACCTCCCATTTAATATTCTTGGTTCAATCAAAATGAAAACACTAGAAGGTACTATGCTCCTAGACTTCTACTTTAATGGAAAATGCTTTTCTTGTCACAATTTTGGTCATAAGGCTGCTCAATGTGTTGCTTACAAAACTGCCATGACTAGGGAAGCAAGAAAACAAAATAATGAGAAATTCTATCACAATTCTTTCTCCCCTCTTCAATATGAAACTGAATGCTCCCTTTGCAATAACTTTGGGCATAAGGAAACTGAATGCAGGAGAAAAGGACGATCAATATCTCAGGATAAGCAAATGGAAACAACATCTAAGGTATGGAAGAAGAAAACCATTGAATACGAGAACTGTGGTCTAGATTTATATGTAAGAGATCAAGAAATTTTGTGGTACATTGATAGTGGATGCTCAAAACAAATGACAGGAGATAAAGATAAATTTATGTATTTTAATGAAATAAATAAAGAAAATGACATAACCTTTGGGAACAATACACCTTCTACTATTAAAGGAAAAGGCACTGTTATGTTAAAAGAAAAGGTTAAATATGGAAATGTTTTATTTATTGATGGATTGAAGCATAACTTGTTAAGTGTCAGCCAAATGTGTGATCAAGGGAATGAAGTTGTTTTCAGATCAAAGAATTGTGTAGTTCAAAGTCTCGATACAAGAAAGACCATAATAAAAGGAATAAGAACTATAGGTAATGTCTATGTCTTGGAAGGCAGTCTTGAACATTGTTACTTAAGAAAAGTAGAAGAAGGTTGGTTATGGCACAAAAGACTGGGACATCTAAGCTTCAGTCAATTACATAAATCAAGAAAGCTTGGAGCAGTTCGTGATTTTCCAAACATCTCTCTACCAAAAAATACCATATGCAAAGGATGGCAATTTGGTAAGCAAACTCGGTTACAATTCAATACCAAAGAAGGTTTTGTAAGTAGGCCTCTTGAACTTATTCATACTAATGTATGTGTACTAGTAAAGAAAAATTCACTTAGAAGTGAACAATATTTCATCTTATTTATTGATGATTTTACCAGAATGTGCTAGATTGGTTTATTGAAGTATAAAGATGAATCATTTGATAAATTTAAAGTCTTCAAAGATTTAGTATAGAATTAGTTAGACTTGAAAATCAAATGTTTCAAATATGACAGGTGAGGAGAATACATATCAAATGAATTTTTCGAATTTTGTGAACAACATGGCATCAAAAGGAAATTTTCTATAGCTAGGACTCAACAAAATGGGGTAGCAGAAATAATGAATAGAAAAATTCAAGAAATGGCATCTGCCATGCTTGATGAATCTGGGACATCTTGTATCTTTTGGGGTGAAGTAGCACATACAGTGGTAAATATTCTTAACAAAGCTCATATTCATGTGAATAGTGATAAAATGCCTTATGAACTTTGGTACGGTAAACACCCAACTATTAAGAATTACAAAGTTTTTGGAAGTAAGTGTTATATAAAGAATAATAAGGATAAACTTGGAAAGTTTGAAGCTTGAGCTGATGAAGGAATTCTTCTTGGGTACTCCGCTAGAAGCAAAGGATATAAATGTTACAATAAAAGACTTAAAAATATTGTTGAATGCATTGATGTTTTGATTGATGAAGCATCCACATGTATCAAGAGGGAAGAATCGATAGATGTTGAAGATCCTCTTACACCTAGCCAAAATAAAGAGGAGGAAAGAATCAATGAAGCATCAGATGAAGGAAGTGACAATATAGAAGAATAAAAAAAGACTCCATCGAGGTATGTTTAGAAAAACCATCCAGAATCTCAAATTCTAGGTGGTAAGGAATCTAAAATACAAACTAGAAGAACTCTTTTTGGAACTGCTAGTCATCTAGCTTAACTATCCACAATTGAACCACAAAAGTAAATCAAGCTAGAAAAGATGAATGTTGGGTTAATTCTATGCATGAAGGACTTTACTAGATAGAAAAGAATCACACTTCGGAATTAGTTCCTATACCTCATGATAAGAATGTAATTTTAGACTGTAGAAATTCTCACAGTAGATCACCTAATAATGCAATATACTAAAGCAAAATACTTGATCTACTTCTACAAACAAACTTGCAGAAGCTTAATCGATTTTGAGAAAGATCAAATAGAACACATATAACAGATGAATAAGAAACAATCACACATGAACACAAAAGAATACTCTGGGGAAAGCCTCAGCTAAAAACCCCGCTATCTGTATTATCATACAAGTGGAAATATCTCAGGATTACACAAATATTTAGCTCACAAGCTATCCATCTCTCAGTACAATCCCTCACTACTACTCATAGACAGAATAGACAACACATATGACTTCCTTCAGTCTTCCAAGCCTCCTATTTCCTTGCATAGTTTCTCTTGGGTCCTCAAGCTACAACCTGTGTGAATAATCCTCTCACACACAACACTGACCTCTGAAATAAATGCGCAATCCTGAAGGAGATAATTCCTTCTGCATGGATGAGTTTCCTATATAGGAAAATTCCTCCAGCTAATAGTACATTGTCCCTTCCTTTAATCTCAACTAGGTCTATGTCTGAAATGACATGCACATGAGTTATTTATGACAGAATATTCAATTATTTGAAGTACACTAGTTGCATGCATGCATGCATTGACTAGCTGAACTCATAATCAGTTCCAAAAACTGTTGGAACTAATCTAACTGGACTTAACTCAATTAATTGAGCTAACTAATTACAACTCAAGGTACAACTCATCCTGATCTCTGTAATTATGGGATAACTTCCTCAATCAAAGGGATAACTGTTGCATGTCTTCACATAGACTTCATGTTTTATTTTCTCTAACTAATTAACTCAAGATGAATTAATTAATTATTTTTCAAATAGATAGTGAGACTAAATTCAAATTTTGATTCTCAATTTTAATTCAGGGACTAATTAAAATTGGAATCTATCTTGAATTTCTATTTATAGCAATGCTATTTTTAGCATTTCTATTTTATCATTCCTTGTTGTTATTACCAACATTTGTACCTAAAATGCTATTTATAAGATTTCTATTTTTAGCATTTCTTGTTGCTATTTTCAACACTCCCTCTCAACAAGAAAGGCATTCAACTAGAACCTGATCCTGAACCTTTGGAATGTTCTGCATGCAAAAATTCTCCCTAGTGTTGTTGCTCCAGCAACTCTAGAAACAAAAAAATATCCAACCTGATTTAGAATGATGCCTTTGTCATCAAAGTCTCTGATTGCTATTACCTCTGTCGACTGAAAACTTTGCACCTCTGTGCTCTTCAGTATCTGACTGCTCTAGCCTCTGTCACTTTGATCTCTGACTACATCAATCACACTGATTCCTCCTACTGCATCCATGCTGTTGTTGGTCCTATCTCCCAGCATGCATCTGCATTGCACCTCCTCTCATCATGTTGCATTTTGCTACCCACTGCTACACTGCAACTCAATTACTAAGAAGTAAGTAACTGATATCCCAACTGACCTCCCTGTTGGGCTAGAAACACACTCTGATGCTGAAGATCCCTCTACTGCTTCATCTGCATCTGTCTCTACCCACTCAGCCAATCCTGCTACTCCTTGTCTGGGCTCCCATAGCAAGGTCTAATCAAAGATGTTGGGTACCTCAAAGATCCTGCTCCTATTTCAGCCTTCTTGGGACTATCACTTCACATCGCCCCACCTCACACTTGGAGGTATGGCTGCATGTGATCCCTCTACTGACTTGGCTAGAAATTTCCCCCTACTAGTGGGCTCCAGTATTGTAGCAATAATGCTACAACTCCTGGAGCTTCCTTCTCTAATTTTATCAACCGGGTAGTTCGTAACAAACTTGGAAGCGACGGTGCTGTATGCACAAGTACTAGCTCTTGTCGCAGCTGTCACTTGGTCAGCTGGCACAAGTCTGCTAGGGCTCAAGACAACTTCTATGAGCTCTCAGAAGAAGCTTTTTAACCGATGAACGAAAGCTAACTCAAAGGAAATTAACCTACTTTGCAAAAATGAACTGAAAGCCAACAAGAAATGAAAACCCTAGCAAACCCTAATTCTACCAGCTAGTCCTACTGATGCAACGGTGAGAATGCAAACTACTGAAAGTGATGCCATTACTTCTATTAAGGTGAGATGCATGTGTCTAGACTACTTTCATCTGAAGAGAACATATTTTTGTATTTTTGCTCAAGTTGTTGGAATTATTATGCATGTGCTTCTAACTGGGTCTTTACTGTGCAGGGGTCGGTCAAGGGGAGAAATGCTTGGACGAGGTCAGGAAGGCTCAGAGAGGGTCTAAGGAGTCCCTAACATCCTTTTAGAGAGTTTCACAAAGTCTGGATGCCAAGCAACCATGTTTACGAGCTTCTACAGGAAGTCTGCAGGGGTTCTACAAGATGTTCAGAATTTCTACGGGAAGTTCAGTAATTCCTACAGGATGTCCTATAATCGGATTTTTGGGTGATGGATGAGTGGAAGAGGCTGCATAGATGGATAGGGAGGTAGGGGAGGAGTTTGTAGTGACTCAGTGACAGAGAGATGAGATGAAGAGGGGGTGTGCAAAGCTGGATGGTCTAAAGGAGGGTATAGGGAATGGAAGGTCGAAAAAGGTAGAATAACGAGGGTAGTAGAAGAGTTGGGAGGCAAGTGGTCTAACTGGGAGATGAGTAGATGGTTTAGGCATGACTTAGAAGGATAAGAGAGTGAGGGAGTAGTACTGCACAGTGTAAACGAAACAAATCATCCACGTCCTGCACATAACCGAAATATCATGATCCTATTCTAACTGTTTAATAAAACCAATGAACAACAACGTTATTGCTAAGGAAAATCATGCATGGTACTGAAGCAAAGAATCACTCCACAAGATCTGAACGCATGGACAACTATTACAGCGAAAACATTGTATCAAAGATTGCATGAACATGTAAAACACTGTTTTTGGTGGGTGGCACTGTCTGCAATTCCAGCCCCTAAACAGAGGTGAAAAGGAGTGTGCAGTCAACCCTTTTTGGAACTCTTATTAACTCCAATCTCCTTACTCTATTCTAAACTACTGAAGCAACTCTGTTCATAAAACTAACCTACTTAACCACACCAAGAAATTCAACTCAGCTAACTGCGTTTCCAAATGCATGTAAAGGAAAAGAAATACAATGTTGAAAGAAAGGTAACGATACAAAGGAAGGAGGCCTTAGGCTCTCAGGTTGGGCCCAACCCCGAGAGCTATGGCTCCTTTAAGAACTCAGAACTGAACTCAAATCTGCCTGCTTTCCATTAAAAGATAATAATCATAAGTCCAATAACATGCCAAAAATGGCTTACAAAAGAGCAAAACAGAGCTAACAGCTCATAATCCAGAATATGCAACAAGGTTTCAAAAGTCCTTTTCGAAGGCTACAGCCTCATCATTTATACATTACGAGGGCCAAGCTGGCCTCCTGAATTAGTGGGATTTGGCTGACCAAACTAAGAGTGATCTGCTGCTTCCTCAAAATCCGTTTGGTTGCCTTCTAACTCGGTGGTGGTGGCTGTTGGAGCTCGGAGTTGGGGGTGAAGATCACGAGGAAGGCCATTCAATGCTGTGGACAACCTTCCTACAAAATCTCAATCCCATCTTGGTTGTCTCCTAGCCCTCATCTGCGTGGTTTTGATCCATTAAATGTCAAAAAACCTGAAATAAGCACGTGTTAGCCACCTAGGAATAGTGACTGCCCTCATTCATACAAATGACATAAATATACTAAAAAATGATGCATAAGTTATGAAAAATGAAGGGTTGAGCAAGGGTATTTAGGTCAAATGAGCCCAAAATGTTACCAAATTTGGGGCTCATCATCACCCCCCAGCTAAAATGATTGCTCATCCTTGAGCAACTAATCCAGCTCCTCGTCCTTCATTGCCTTTACTGCCACCCTCACATCCCAAGCTTCTGCAGTAGTGTCCTCCTTCCTGACATGGAACCCAGCCTTTCTTTCCACCTCTTCCCACTGTTCATGCTCATCTTTCTCTGTGCTGCCTTCCATCAATCCTAACAGCAAAGGTGGGCTTATCTTGAGGCCAATCCAGCTGGCCTGGAGGTTCTGCATGGATTTCTTATAGAGGGGCACCCGTACTAGAGCTTCCCTCATTTGAGTTGGAGTGTGATATTCTCTGATCTTTAGACTGTGGGTCAATGTGTTCCATCGGCGGGTGCAAGCTTGAACACAGTTGTCCCCTAACAGTCTCTCCATATCCTCGAAATGCGCTATGGCCTGGGCCTGCTGATCCATATATTTCAGTGAAGCTTGAGGGTTAGTGGATAAGTGTTGGTGTGCCGATATTAATGCAGTTGGATCCCTTGGCTCTGCTCTAATTAGTAATGGCTCGTTCAGCTCTTGGTTCATGACCGCTTTGACTTCTGCTGCTCTTTTGTCTTCATGGTTCAACCATGAGGCAAATGCCATTAACTGCATATCCCCTAAGACCGTGTTGGGATCCCATGAAGTCACATTAGGAAGGGCCAAATTATGGAGATAAAACTCCGATAGTTTGGCCTTATCCTCTGATGAACTGGTATTGCATAATTCAGTGAACTGCTGTGGGTCTTGGAGCTGAGAGATACCCCTTTGTGCTAATGTATTAATCTGAAATTGTAGCCATTGGTCTCTCAGGTACAGGCCATAGGATTTGGCCGGCTATCTGCATTGTATAACATCCATGGCCCAACTGGCCATGTAGGCCAATTGTGCCTCTTTCTGCTGCAACTGCTGTTTGAGAGCTTGTATCTCAATTTGTGCTTGCATTTCTGTTTCCTGTAGATGCGAGGTTGGCTCCCCAAGACCGACTTGCAGTCTTTCTCTGCCTTGCTGTTCTGCTGTGGTGTCCCCTGAGGATGTGCCCGTTCCTTTCCTCAGCTCCTGTAGCTGCAGTCTAAGTTTTTCGTTCTCTTCCTGTAGGAACACCCACTGGAAATTTGCCACGTGTTTGGCCATAGCTAACTCCTTTCGTGCCTCCTGGAGTTGCTCCTCCAAGGGGCCTATATCTGCCACGCCTTTTGACTTAGCTATTTTCATCCACGTGTGCGTTCTTACTCTTTCTTCCTCCAACGTGAAGAAAAGTGGCACAGTGAATTTTTGTGGTATAATTTTTCCAGCTTCTAAGAAATTATAATATGAGCTCAGACTTGGCTGAGGACTAGGCTCTGGAATATGCTCTTTCTCTTCTTCTCTTGGTGGCTCTACTTCGTCTTCCCTCGGTGGGGATGAGGGTGCTTCTCCCTCCATCCTCTCTGTCTCCTTAAGCCGGGCTAAGGTTTCCTGTAGAGCAGCCTCAGCATCCTGTAGCCAGGCTTTTGAAGCCAACAGGTCTAACCTCTCTTTCCAAGTAGTTGTTTTCGGGCTCCCCCTCTCATAGGTGACTGATATCTTTGAGGGGGACCTCTCCCTTGGCGAAGTAGGGGTATCCTCTATAGTAATTGGGCTGTTGGACGGAGGTTGTGGCCTGCCTGTTTTTATCCTTACACTTCTTCGGGCTTTAAAATACAGAGGGATCTCCCTCTTTCTCTTTTCCTTCAGCTTTGGAGGTGTACTGAGGGCGGCCAGCACGGCTGCTGCCTCCCTTGCAAGAATGTTGGCTTTCTTTTCCTTGGGTTTCCTTTCTCAGGGCTTCCTGTAGAAGGCCCTTTATCAGCTGATTTCTGGCTTCCTGTAGAAGCCGGTTTTGGTTTTCCTGTAGAAATAGGTGGCACCGTTTTAGTTTGTTTTGCTGAGTGTGTTTTGCTTTTTGATTTGGTCGAGGCTGCTGTCGAGGTGCCTTTACTGACGTGGACTGGCTCAGTCTTGCCCACCCTACTTTGTAACCTTTTCTCTCTGGGCGTCAACATGGGTGTGTCATCCTTCTCTTTGGCAACCTTTTCCTCTTATTTCTTCTTTTGTTCTTTCTTTGGTACTTTGGCCGTGGGTCTCTGGCCTTTTTCTTTCTTCTCTGTGGGTACTGACTCCTTCTCCTCGCTGCTGGAGGAACCAAGCTCTTCGGTCAACATTTTTATATCGCTATCCTTAGTCAGATTTCGGAAGGCTTCCCACGAGAGAGGGACTTTGTATGTGTGAAGTGCATCCTCCACGAGGAGCTTAATGAGTCCATGGTGGGCTACCTGGTCTGGTGTGCCTTCTCTCAACTTGGTGGCACATTCTGTCATAGACTGCAGTAGAAAGTAGGGAATACTTAGTTTGTTTTCTGTAGGTAGGTCCATCTGATGTCTCAATTCAGTAAGTAGCCGGAAATGGTACCCATACACAATGCTGAATCGACCTTCGCATGTGATGTATTTCGTAATTTGGAGGCTGACCTCGCTCCAAAGTGGCAGTAAGCTAGTTCTGCGAACCCCGTTCTTATCCTCTGAGAATTGCTCCTCTGGTGGAAAGAATTCCTTCTTAGCTTTCTGGCCTAATTTCCTCTCCTCCTTGTCCCACGGTACCCCCATTGGGAGCTCAGTGACTCGGCTGATGAATTGTGGGGTGAGTCTGAAACTCAAACCCCTGAAATTGACAGTGGCCAGTGTTTTGGATTTTGGCTTCAGAGCTCGCAAGAACTCCTCTGCCACCTCATCATCATATCCTTGCAATTTGTCACAGAACGACATCCATTGCGCGTGAGTGAACAGCTCTACCACTTCAGGGTTCTCCCTTAGTTTCTTTGAGTCGGTCGGTTCTTTTCTGATGAATCCACCCGGCATGGTGAAAACCTGCTCTGTTAGCTGGAGGTGGCGGGTGCGTATTCAAAAACTAGTCTTTTGGGACAGAGCCACGCACACAATTCGCGAAGACTATCTACAGATGAGCCTTAAAAATCACCTCCTGTAGAAAACCTTACATACACTTCGACGACAATTCATGCAAACGGAAGACAATACTTGCAATTTTTATGATCAGACTGTAGCACGTCGACTCCACCACCCTCGAAACCAATTGCATGGGAGGCACAGGTCAGGCTTACCTTTTCCAATTCGCCACCTTTGACGTGAAGAGCCCAATTTTCCTCGTGGCAGTGAGCTTCCTGTAGCGTAGCTTTCCTGTAGAAACAGCGCACGGGTTCTGAAGAGCACTGCAGTGGTTCTGCTCCTTCTGTGCCGCTACCAGACGCTCGAACAAGCCGAAGACTTGGAGTGACGAGCTTCAGATAAATTCAGACTCTCACTCGACTTCTAAACGGCTGATGATAAATGCGTGGGGTGGCGATCTAGCCGATAGATTTGAATCCGACGGAATTTGTGGCACGAGGGTGAGTTGTCCCTGCCGGACTGTTGGACAACGTCACCTAATCATTCTACGGCGAGTTCCCTATGTCCGCATCATTCTCCACAGATCCGCCGCCGTCATTTCTGTTAAAACGCGCTTCTCCCCGACTGGACGGTTCTCACGTGTCCACTACCCGTTCTTCTTGCCATGACCACCATTTTACACATCCGACTAGACCATCTGACTGGTCGACGTGGCCAGTCGAATGGCCATACGACTGCTCAACCCATTCATTTCATACTTGCAAACATTTCAAAGTATTATTCATGTAATTCGACGAAAGAAAGGGCGAGGCACTTACCTGTGCGACCGCGACATGATTTTCCAGGCTTCAGGACGATGATGATTAGATTTGCTTGCTGCTGCTATTTGCACAGGCCCGGAGGTCCTTCCTTTCCGCAGGCTGCTGATGGTTACGATGCTTGTTACCTGGCTGCGGGTGGTGCATGTGCCTGCTCTATTATTGCATGTTGCAGGCGATTTAATGGTGTACACTCTAGCTGGATGAACTGTTACGGGATTCCTCTAGGAAGTCCTGTAGCAGTTTTTCCTCCTCAGGTGCATGCTAAACGGTGGAGACGGTGGCATCACGATCATGAACGCAGGGCCCTTGGATAGCTGTGATGAGTATTGCATGGTATCTCTGCATCTTTTTCATTTATTTGAGAAGCACTTCCTCTGATAATTCAGTGTTCTGTTTTGACTGTGCAGGTATTTCCATTGCATGGCGACTGGGGTGGTAGGAGGAGGTGACAGCAGTGTGTGATGGAGAAAATAGTAGCTTGCATGCCTCCATGCCAGACCTTGGCCGTTAGATCTCCCCACATAATTAGTTCTGGGCCGTCCAAAACTTCTACAGGAAGTTTCCTGTAGAAATACAGAACTTCCTGTAGAAAGGTTGTAGCTTCCTGTAGAAGACTAAACTGTGATCAAATCGTGCCCATACCTTGGAGAAGATGAGTGTTTCCAGAGGGGGTGCTGGTGAGGTCACCTGGTAGCATAATAAGGACCCTTGTCTTTGAGTTGAGGGACCTCTCTTCCTTCACAGGATACCTGCAACCTGCATGCATTGCCACATTGTGAACTTGCTGTCCCTGTCTTTTTTTTTGTTTATTGTTTTCTTCTTTTCTTTTTTGAAAGACAGCAGGGGCGCCTCGATGAGGTTTTCACCCTTACTATCTACCTTGAGCACCTCAGAGAGGTTTTCACTCAAGGGTCTTTTTCAAACCTTTTTTTTTTTTTTTTGAAAGACAGCAGGGGCGCCTCAATGAGGTTTTCACCCCTACCATCTGCCTTGGGCGCCTCAGAAAGGTTTTCACCCAAGGACCTTTATTATTATATATATATATATATATATATATATATATATATATATTATTTTTTTTGAACTCAGGGTACGCCCAAAACAGAGGCAGAACCCTTCTCTATGACCAGCACTGATTTTTCCACAATTTTGATGAATTCTTGCCTTGACAGAGGATTTCTGTAGATCTTCAACCGATGCCCATTGACAAGCATAGGGATGGCCTCCTCATCAATGGTCCGAATAAGTACAGATCCATTGTCATTACATCTTTCCACTGCATATGGTCCCAGCCATCTGGTTCTCAGCTTCCCCTTGAAATCTTTATGCCTGGAATCATACAAGAGGGCCCAATCTCTCGGCTGAAATTGCTTGTCATTGAGGTGTTGGTCATGCCACACCTTCCTCTGAAGTTGAACCACTTCTGAGTGAAGAAGGGCCTGCATTCTGTGCTCATCCAATCCATTCAGCTGCAATACCCTTTCTTGTTGGGCATGGCTGAGATCTAGGTCCAACTGAGCTGCCATCCTCAAAGTGTTGTACTCGAATTCAATTGACAGCAAAGCTCTCTTCCCATAGACCAGCTCATAAGGTGTGAAGCCGGTTGTGGTCTTCCAAGTGGTGTTGTAAGCCCATGTGGCCTCAACCAGGCGATCTGCCCAATCTTTCTTGCTGTTGCTCACCACCTTAGTCAAGATCCCTTCCAATGCTCTATTGGTGACTTCCACCTGCCCATTTGCTTGAGGATGATAGGGGGTGGAAGTCCTATGCTTGATTTTGTGATGAGCTAGTAGGTCTTCAATTAGGTTGGAGGTGAACTGGCTTCCTTGATCAGTGACTAGCTCTCTTGGGTAGCCAAATTTGTAGAAGATGTTTTCTCTTAAGAACTCGGCCACCTTTTCTTCTGTTGCTGCTTTGATTGCCTTGGTTTCTGCCCACTTTGTTAGGTAGTCTGTGCACATAATGATGTAAGATCTTTGCCTCGAAGGAGGATTGATTGGACCCACAAAGTCCATACCCCACTTCTCAAATGGCTCAAGAGTCACTTGAGGTTGGAGAGGCATTTCATCCCTCGGAGTCGGTTTCCCCATCCTTTGGCATCGGTCACATTGGCTGATATACCTTCTGACATCTTGATGAAGCGTGGGCCAATAGTAGCCTGCCTGTAGGATTTTGAAGGCAGTCCTCTTTGCTGCAAAATGTCCTCCACAAGGCCCATCATGATAGGTGAGGAGGATATCAAAGACTTCCTCCTCCCTTACACAACGCCTTAAGATCTGATCAGGGCCAAGCTTGAACAGGTTGCCCCCGATCCAAGTGAATGAGGCACTTTTTCTGATGATTCTGCTCTTCTCTCTTGAGGATAGGTGCGGAGGGAACTGTGCTAAAACGAGGTAGTTTGCTATATCAGCAAACCATGGAGAGAGTACTGAAATAGCAAACAGATGTTCATCGGGCATCTGGTCATCCACTGTTCCATCCTCATCTGCAGATAAATCCAATCTAGAAAAAAAGTCAGCAACAACATTTTCTTTACCTGGTTTGTCAACGATAGTCAAATCAAACTGCTGCAACAAAAGTAATCATATAATAATACGAGCATTCACATCCGGTTTATTCATTAAATATCTAATTGCAGCATGATCAGTATGTACAAATGTTTGATAGCCGGTGATATAATGTCAGAACTTGTTCAGTGCATGGACCATGGCCAAGAATTCTTTCTCAGTTACAGTGTAGTTCAGTTCCGCCTTGGATAAGTTTTTGCTAACAAAGTAAATGGCATACGGAAGTTTTTGTTCAACTTGTCCTAAGGCTGCCCCTATGGCTTTGTTCGAGGCATCAGTGTGGATGTGGAAAGGTAGGGCCCAGTTTGGACCTCTCAAGATTGGGGCAGACACCAACTTGTCCTTTAATTCATTCAGAGCCCTCTGACAATCGTCAGTCCATTTAAACTCCACATCTTTTGCCAAGAGGCCAAACAATGGTGAGGCTAGCTTGCTGAAGTCTTTAATAAATCTCCGATAATATCCTGCTAATCCTAAGAAACTTCGAACATCTCTTACCTTCTGAGGAGGTGGAACCTTCCTGATAAGAGCAATTTTGTTAGGATCCACTTGTAACCCTTGGCAAGAAATGGTATGGCCTAGCACGGTCCCTTCAGTCATCAAGAATTCACACTTTTCAGGGCTAAGGGACAGGTTCATCTCAATGCATTTGGTTAGGACTTTTCCCAGATTGGACAATGCTTCCTGGAAGTCGGACCCATAAGGAGTGAAGTCATCCATATAGATTTCCACCGCATCATGGACCAGCTCAGAAAAGATGCTCAAGACGGCTCTCTGGAAGGTGGCAGGAGCATTGCATAGTCCAAAGGGAAGAACTCGGTAAGCAAAGGTACCCCAAGGACAAGTGAAGGTGGTCTTATCTTGGTCTTCCGGGCTGATCTGGATCTGGTTGTACCCACTAAACCCATCCAGGAAAGAGAAAAACTTCTTTCCCGCCAGTCCATCCAACACTTGATCTATGAAAGGTAGAGGAAAATGGTCTTTCTTGGTAGCTTTTTTCAGCTCTCGGTAGTCCACACAGATTCTCCACTTCCCATTTTTCTTGGGAACCAACACCAGGGGGGACACCCATTCGCTATCTGAGATGGGGTAAATGAATCCGGCATCCAATAGTTTCTGCAATTCTTCCTTGACGATGTCCTTAAGGGCTGGATTCATTCTCCTCTGGGGTTGCCTAACTGGTTTACAGTCCTCCTTGATGTAGATGTGATGGGTACAGACCGAAGGATGGACTCCTTTCATCTCCTTATAGCTCCAAGCAAAAGCATCTAGATGACTGGCCAACAGACTACACAACTCCTTTTCCTGGGAAGGAGATAGGGAGGAGCTGATCTTTAACATTCTCTCAGGGCCGAACTCCACAGTTTTGACTCTGGGAGTGACAGGGTTGGTCGCACAAAGGTCCACTAAGGTGCTGGCTTGGGCATCCTCCACCAATTCCTCTAAGGACAGTGCACTGGGAGGTGGATTCTGGATCAAGGTCTCAATCAAATCATCCTCGGTTGGGGGATCTCCCCTAGCGGTGTCTAGGGTGCACAAAGGTGCTGAGTACACCTCGTCTTCTTCTCCTTCCTCCAACCAAAGTGGTAAGTCATGCTCTAATGAGGGTTGGGCAGGAGGGTATAGGACTAGCTGCTTGGACATAGGACCGTTTTTGATGGTCATGTTTCCTGCACGACAGCTTATGTAAGCATCTGCAGTGGCTAGCCAAGGTCTTCCCAAAATTAGAGGGTATCCAGTGAGCTTTGCCTTTGGTTGCAGAACCAAGAAATCTGCAGGGTATTCCCAAGAGTCAACAGAGACCAAGACATCCTCTACAATCCCTTCGGGAGTCACGGTGGAGCGATCTACTAGTTGTAGGACTGTCGAGGTCTTTCTCAAGGAACCCTGAAGATTGAGTTTGAGCATGGTATCTCTGGTCATCACATTAATGGCAGCCCCCAGATCAATCAAGGTGTGAGGTATGATGGTGCCATTGATGTGGACATCTACTACAAGACTCCCAGGATCTAGATACTTTTAGCAGATGACTTGTCCCAACATAAGATCAGACAGTTGTCCTATGACATTGATGGTTGAAGCATCTCTCTTTCGCCTGCCTGGGTGTCTAAAACGCTTTTCCTTAACCAGTTTGTTGTATATCGGTACATCCTTGATGGCTTGGAGAAGTGGTATTTTCACACATAACTGTTTGAGTTCTCCCAGAAGCTCGTCCTCCTCTGGGTTGGGTTGTGTGGTGGCTGTTAGTCTCTCAGGAAAGGGTGGAATGGCCTTTGGTTCACTTTCCTGTTTATCTTCCTCGTCCTCTGGGGGAGGAGGTTGGCGATCCGGAAGAGTCTTTCCCGATCGCAGATTGATCTCCTGGATCTCCACAACATAGGTAGGGCATGATGTTTACCCAGTATATACCTATTGGGCCTGTCTGTTGTTGGGGTTCGGGTTCGGTTGAGCAGGCATTTGGGGTTGCCTTGGAGGAGCAGGAGGTAATGGTTGTGGTTGAACTGGTGGTGGAGGCAAAATGGCGGGAGGAGTATTGTACTGCGGCCTCCACCCCGATTGAGGTGCATTACACTGAGGCTGTGGCTGGGCATGTGAGTGATACGAATGAGTAGTGGGTTGAGTATGGTACTGAGGTGGGTAAGACCATGGAGGAGGCATAGACCAGGAAGGATGAGCAGGGGGACCCCAGGAAGGCATAGGAGCATATTGGTTGGGGTTGTAATAAGCTTGGGGTGTCCCTTGCATCCCCTGCTGGTAAGGTCTAGGTCCTTGTGGCCTCCTTTGGTTGAGGAAATAGAGAGGTTCAGTGGGTGCTTCTGTCCCTTGGTACATGGCTTTAAGCCCAGGTAAGGTTGGGCATTGGTTTGTGGGGTTGTCCTCCTCACAAACAAAACATACTTCAACCGAATGTAATGGGCATTCGTTCTTGGGATGTTTCCTCGTACACCTAGGGCAGAAGATAGCCAAGGCCCTCTCAGCTTCCCCTTTCTTCTGCTGGATTCAGAATGTATCAAGTTGCATGGCAATGGTCTGTCTCACCTCACTTTTGAGGTCCTCTAATTGATTTGCAAACTCATGTTTGGAGAAAGGAATACCAGCTGAGAGGAGGTTTCCTCTACCTCTTTTCCGGGCTGCCCTAGAGTGGTTTCTAAACACAGTCTTTATGTCCTCATAAGGTAGTTGGTAAATGTCTCCTCCAGCTAGCATGTGAAGGGTATCTAAGATGTCTTCCAGGACTCCTCGGAGCAGAACCAACTTGAGGGATTCAAGGTCAAGTGTGCACCTGGCCCGTTTATAGCTAAGTTGGAACCTTTCCTCGTAATCCTCTAAGGACTCATCATTTCCCATGGTCATCCGAAAGATTTCTCCCTTGGTTTCCTTGGACCTACAGTAGTCCCGGTATTTGGTATTGAAAGCTTGCTGCATCTGAGTCCAAGTGGTGATACTGTTCCCAGGTAAGCCCATGAACCAGCGTAATGCTGCATCCTTAAGGGTTGAGGGGAAGAGTTTTAGCTTCTGCTCATCTTCAGTATAGTCATAGGTTCGACAAAGGATAGCAAACTCAAACAGGAAGGTATCAGGATCTTCAGTAGTAAGCCCATGGAAGTGAGGTAAAGCGGAGGGGCTAATGTTATTCATTTTCATGTCTCCATTGGTCTCTCGGATGGGGAAGGCACCTTCTATTCTCTCATCTTCTCCCCTATGGTCAGCCACAGCTTCAGATGGAGTGGTCTCTAACTCTTCTTCTACTATAGGATCTTCGTATATCTCAGGAGGTTCGCCTATAGGTTCTTCTGGATCACTGTCGCCACAGAAGAGAGAAGGGTGACTCAGTGATGTGGTGGGGGTGTTGGGTAAGAATTTTCCTGTTTTATCTCGATTCCTACGAGGCATGAAATGGAAAGACTTTTGATTGCTTTTGTTTTTTTTCTCTAGTACCTGCAAAAACTGAAATAGATTGATCTACAACTAACTATCTTGCTGAAATGAAAATGCAAAATTGAAATAAAAGCAGGAAAGAACTAATCTACTTTGCTCAAATGAAACTGCAGGAATTGAAATGCTAGTCTACGCTTGCAGAATTGAAATGCTAATCTACGCTTGCAAAAAATGAAATTGCGGAATTGAAATGTTAATCTATGAAAGCAGGAAATGTCTATGCTACTTTTGCAGAATGGAAATGAAATAAACTACTTAGCAGAAGGCGAGAGTAGGAAAAGTAGAAGAAAAGCAACAATTACTAATACTCTGATGCTTCCTCGGCAACGACGCCAAAACGAATGGTGGGCTCCAGTATTATAGCAATAATGCTACAACTCCTGTAGCTTCCTTCTCTAATTTTATCAACCCGGTAGTTCGTAACAAACTTGGAAGCGACGGTGCTGTATGCACAAGTACTAGCTCTTGTCGCAGCTGTCACTTGGTCAGCTGGAACAAGTCCGCTAGGGCTCAAGCCAACTTCTATGAGCTCTCAAAAGAAGCTTTTTAACCGATGAATGAAAGCTAACTCAAAGGAAATTAACCTACTTTGCAAAAATGAACTGAAAGCCAACAAGAAATGAAAACCCTAGCAAACCCTAATTCTACCAGCTAGTCCTACTGATGCAACGGTGAGAATGCAAACTACTGAAAGTGATGCCATTACTTCTATTAAGGTGAGATGCATGTGTCTAGACTACTTTCATCTGAAGAGAACATATTTTTGTATTTTTTCTCAAGTTGTTGGAATTATTATGCATGTGCTTCTAACTGGGTCTTTACTGTGCAGGGGTCGGTCAAGGGGAGAAATGCTTGGACGAGGTCAGGAAGGCTCAGAGAGGGTCTAAGGAGTCCCTAACATCCTTTCAGAGAGTTTCACAAAGTCTGGATGCCAAGCAACCATGTTTACGAGCTTCTATAGGAAGTCTGCAGGGGTTCTACAGGATGTTCAGAATTTCTACAGGAAGTTCAGTAATTCCTACAGGATGTCCTATAATCGGATTTTTGGGTGATGGATGAGTGGAAGAGGCTACATGGATGGATAGGGAAGTAGGGGAGGAGTTTGTAGTGACTCAGCAACAGAGAGATGAGATGAAGAGGGGGTGTGAAAAGCTGGTTGGTCTAAAGGAGGGTAGAGGGAATGGAAGGTCGAAAAAGGTAGAATAACGAGGGTAGTAGAAGAGTTGGGAGGCAAGTGGTCTAACTGGGAGATGAGTAGATGGTCTAGGCATGGCTTAGAAGGATAAGAGAGTGAGGGAGTAGTACTACACAGTGTAAACGAAACAAATCATCCATGTCCTGCACATAACCGAAATATCATGATCCTATTCTAACTGTTTAATAAAACCAATGAACAGCAACGTTATTGCTAAGGAAAATCATGCATGGTACTGAAGCAAAGAATCACTCCACAAGATCTGAATGCATGGACAACTATTACAACGAAAACATTGTATCAAAGATTGCATGAACATGTAAAACACTATTTTTGGTGGGTGGCATTGTCTGCAATTCCAGCCCCTAAACATAGGTGAAAAGGAGTGTGCAGTCAACCCTTTTTGGAACTCTTATTAACTCCAATCTCCTTACTCTATTCTAAACTACTGAAGCAACTCTGTTCATAAAACTAACCTACTTAACCACACCAAGAAATTCAACTCAGCTAACTGCGTTTCCAAATGCATGTAAAGGAAAAGAAATACAATGCTGAAAGAAAGGTAACGATACAAAGGAAGGAGGCCTTAGGCTCTCAGGTTGGGCCCAACCCCGAGAGCTATGGCTCCTTTAAGAACTCAGAACTGAACTCAAATCTACCTGCTTTCCATTAAAAGATAATAATCATAAGTCCAATAACATGCCAAAAATGGCTTACAAAAGAGCAAAACAGAGCTAACAGCTCATAATCCAGAATATGCAACAAGGTTTCAAAAGTCCTTTTCGAAGGCTACAGCCTCATCATTTATACATTACGAGGGCCAAGATGGCCTCCTAAATTAGTGGGATTTGGCTGACCAAACTAAGAGTGATATGCTGCTTCCTCAAAATCCGTTTGGCTTCCTTCTAACTCGGTGGTGGTGGCTGTTGGAGCTCGGAGTTGTGGGTGGAGATCACGAGGAAGGCCATTCAATGCTGTGGACAACCTTCCTACAAAATCTCAATCCCATCTTGGCTGTCTCCTAGCCCTCATCTGCGTGGTTTTGCTCCATTAAATGTCAAAAAACCTGAAATAAGCACGTGTTAGCCACCTAGGAATAGTGACTGCCCTCATTCGTACAAATGACATAAATATACTAAAAAATGATGCATAAGTTATGAAAAATGAAGGGTTGAGCAAGGGTAGTTAGGCCAAATGAGCCCAAAATGTTATCAAATTTGGGGCTCATCACCTACTAGAGGTCTCTGCATGAGTGGATGACTCCACTCGGTCTCCTCTTAGCTTCTCCAGTTGTGGCTGCTCCACAACCTCCTGAAGCTGCTTCACCAATTGTGGCTCCTCCACAATTGTCTAAGACTTCTTCTGGCGCTGCATGTTTAGAGGTAATGTACTCTCTCACTCAACCACCAAGTCTCCAGCATTTGCCTTGCTCCTCAAGGCTTTGCATGCATCTTGAACCTCAAGAGCAAACAGGTTCTTGACTTGTGAACCGATCTGCTTCACCTGTCTCGTGGTGGTGTCTAAGGAAAACCTTTCCCTTATTGAAGACTACATCACAGCCTTTGTCCTCCGGCATTGCGATCGATACCAAATTCTTCTTCAATCCTGGCACATACTTCACATCTGTCAAGGTAATGTGAGCTCCATGCTCCCTCTTAAAAGAAACTGTGCCCACTCCTGAAACACTATACTTTTCATCATTACCCATCTTTATGAGTATCTTGAGGTCTTTCTCCTCCAAGGTACTGAACAAATTTTATCGCCAGTCATGTGGAATAAGGCTCCAGTGTCAAGAAACCAACCACAAACCATCATCGATGAAACCATGCATGTGATGAGGGTAAAATCCAATTCGAACTGAGAGGCCAATGCCTCACCTTCAGATCATTCTGAGGATCCCTTCTTGTATTTCTTCAATGGACAATTAGTTGCATAATGGCCCACCTTATGACAATTAAGCATCTCACTTTAGGTTTGTCAATCTTCTTCCCTCCATGAGAAGAACTCGATTTGGGATGAGAATCCTTCTCCTTCCCTTTCCTTGCCTTACTCGCTAAGGTGCAATTTTATTCATCCTCCTTGGATGAAGAACCATCTCTGGTGGTTCTCCTGATCTCCTCCTGCATCAGATCCAACCACAGTCATTCCCAATCTGGCAGTTTCTCTCTTCCATTCACTGAGTCTTGGTTGTTGGGTTGTGTTATATTCTTTCCACGTAGTTAACAGGGGGTTTGAGGGGCACCTGTAACCCCACTTTATGGGGTCCGGGGCAGAAAAAGGTTTTTCCCAGGTGTCGGGAATTGATTTTGGTGATATTTTTTCTCCTGTTGCCAAGGTAACTTCTATTAGATTACTTTTATCTGTTGTTGCTGCTTCTGATTTTGAGGTAGAATAGATGGATGTGAAGACAACATTTCTTCACAGGGATCTGGAAGAGGAGATCTACATGAAGCCACCTGAAGGCTTTGCAGTGAAGGGTAAGAAAGAACTGGTATGTAAGTTAAAGAAGTCTTTATATGGGTTAAAACAGTCACCAATGATGTGGTATCAAAAATTTGATACATTTATACGGGGACTTGGCTTCACTAGAAGCAAAGCAGATCACTGTGTGTATTTTAAATTAATTGGTGACCGTGTTTATTTATCTGGTCTTGTATGTGAATGATATGTTGTTGGTTGGAAATGACAAAGAAGTTATCCAAGATTTGAAGACCCAATTGTCCTCCAAATTCGACATGAAAGATCTTGGTGCTGCAAACTATATTTTGGGCATGGAAATTATAAGAGATCAGGCAAAGAGGAAGCTATGGTTAAACCAGAGGAAGTATGTCAAGACAATATTGCAGAGGTTTAATATGCAGGATAGTATATCGGTGAAGGTTCCTATTCCTGTGGGTGTGAGGTTATCTGCTGAACAGTGTCCCAAGACACAAGAAGAGGAAGAGGAAATGTCCCATGTTCCATATGCAAGTGCAGTCAGTAGCCTAATGTATGCAATGGTTTGTACTAGACCAGACATTGCACATGCAGTGGGAGTATTGAGCAGGTTTATTTCAAAACCATGGAAGGAGCACTGGATAGCAGTGAAGTGGGTTTTCAGGTATTTGCGTGGCACTAGTGATTGTGGTTTGTGCTACCAAGGAAGACCAAGATTGGACAGAGTGTTGGATATTCATGGTTTTGTTGATGTAGACTGGGCTGGAGATCTAGATCAGAGAAGATCTACAAGTGGGCATGTGTTTAACCTATTTGGAGGCGCAGTCAGTTGGATGAGTAAGAAACAATCTGTAGTGGCACTGTCAACTACAGAGGCAGAATACATGGCAGCCACTCATGCAAGCAAGGAATCAGTTTGGTTGCAGAGATTGTGTTCAAGTATGGGGTTAGTACAGGAAGCCATAAGGATAGACTGTGACAACCAAAGTGCAATTTTCTTGGCAAAGAACCCTGCATATCATTCAAAGACAAAGCACATTGATGTTCAGTACCACTTTGTGAGGGATATGATAGAAGACAAAAAGGTGTTGCTGGTAAAGGTGGACACTTTGAAGAATACTGCATATGCATTGAAAAAATATGTGAGCTCTAAGAATTTCTCTTGGTGTAGAGAGACAATGGCCATTTCAGGGCTAGAAAAATGACTAAGCTCTCTTGTGGCCCCTTGTGGAAAGAAAACAACAAGTGGGAGAATGTTGGGTTGTGTTATATTCTTTCCACGTAGTTAACAGGGGGTTTGAGGGGCACCCGTAACCCCACTTTTTGGGGTCCGGGGCAGCGTCTCGGAAAATTTTGGTTTTGGACCCTATGTTAGGTTAGGTGGACCCACCTATGGTTTTGTGCATGATTTTCGCACATGTTTTTTGGATGCGATGGTTTTCGGTCCATGGTATTGGACGCAATGGTTTTTCGGTCCATGGAATTGGATGCTTAGGCATGTAAAAATATGTATTATAACATTAAAAGGGACATAATGAAAAATCAAGCTAGTAGTCCCAGTTTTGGGGTCCAGGGGAAAATATCTGTGTATATGTGTTTTATGTGTTCTGCTCTCGCATTATTTATTTTTTGTGTTTTAGAATTCATATGCAGGTAATTTCTGTATGGGGTTAAAACCTACATTGGTAGCTATGCTAGCTCTTAGGAAGACCGAGGAGAGCAAGACTCACCATGTCATCATGGGCTATCGTGATTCCTACACTTCCAAGCTCATCCCATCAGGTGGTGAGCTTGTTCAGATATGTAGAGATCGTGTCGCCCTTTTCACACTTGATTTTCCGAAGCTTGTCTTTCAATGCCACCTTCCTCTGATCGCTGCTATTCTGATATAGATCCTTCAATGTCTTCCACATTGAAAATGGTGTCTCCTTCCCATGGAGACTCGAGACAATATGGTCTCAAACTCCCTCCAGAAGAATCATCCTCGCTCTAGCCACACATTTCTTCCATTCTGCCAATTCTTGGGCATTAGTTGTTGTTGGCTTGGGGACTGCTTGATCAATGAATTCCTTCAAACCGTTGTCCTCTAATACCGCTTCCATGCGATCCTTCTAGGCTATATAATTCGACCTGCCATCCAGGGCATACTCAAGTCTCAAACCATTGAACGCCATTGGTGAACTTTGAGATGTGATAAGAATTTGATTTCTACAATCAAGAACTTCAAACTTTGAACTTCTCCCTTCTTTGTATACTGTTCTCTGCTTTGATCACCTTTGCTCTGATACCATGTAGAAATTCTCACTGTAGATCACCTGATAATGCAATATACTAAAGAAAAATACTTGATCTACTTCTACAAACAAACTTGCGGAAGCTTAATCGATTTTGAGCAAGATCAAATAGAACACATATAATAGATGAAGAAGAAACAATCACACATGAACACAGAAGAATACTCTGGGGAAAGCCTCCACTAAAAAATCTGCTATCTGTATTATCATACAAGTGGAAATATCTCAGGATTACACAAAGCTTTAGCTCACAAGCTATCCAGCTCTCAGTACAATCCCTCATTACTACTCATAGACATAATAGACAACACATATGCCTTCCTTCAGTCCTTCAAGCCTCCTATTTCCTTGCACAGTTTCTCCTAGGTCCTCAAGCTGCAACCTATGTGAATAATCCTCTCTCACACAACATTGACCTTTGAAATAATTGCACAATCCTGAAGGAGATAATTCCCTCTACATGGATGAGTTTCCTATATAGGAAATTCCTCCAACTGATAGCACATTGTCCCTTCCTTTAATCTCAACTGGGTCTCTGTCTGAACTGACATGGATGAGTTATTTATGAGAGAATATTCAATTATCTGAAGTACACTAGTTGCATGCATGCATGCATTGACTAACTAAACTCACAATCAGTTCCACAAACTGTTGGAACTAATCTAACTGGACTTAACTCAGTTAACTGAGCTAACTAATTACAACTCAAGGTACAACTCATCTTGATCTCCTTAATTAAGGGATAACTTCCTCAATCAAAGGGATAACTATTGCATGCCTTCATATAGACTTCATGTTTGATTTTCTCTAACTAATTAACTCAAGATGAATTAATTAATTATTTTTCAAATAGCTAGTGAGACTAAATTTGAACTTTAATTCTCAATTTTAATTCAAAGACTAATTAAAATTGGAATCTATCTTGAAATGCTATTTTTAGCATTTCTATTTTATCATTCCTTGTTTCTATTACCAACACTGGTACCTGAAATTATATTTATAGCAATGCTATTTATAGCATTTCTTATTGCTATTTTCAACAGGGACGAAATGGGTTTTTAAAAATAAACTAAATGAGAATGGTGAAGTAATTAGAAATAAAGCAAGACTAGTTTGCAAAGGTTATGCTCAACAAGAAGGAATAGACTTTGAAGAAACATTTGCTCCTGTAGCCAGACTTGAAGCCATAAGAATGTTTCTTGCCTTTTCAAGATTTCATAATTTCAAAGTCTATCAAATGGATGTTAAATCTACATTTCTTAATGGGGACCTAGAAAAAGAAGTCTATATTGAACAACTAGAAGGGTTTATTCTAGGTAATGATGATTTTTTTTTTTTTGCAAACTCAAGAAAGCATTATATGGGCTAAAAGAAGCCCCTCGTGCATGGTATTATCGCCTTGACAAATATCTTCAACAACAAGGCTTCACTAAGGGGTCTGTAGATAGCAACCTATATATAAAGGTGGATGATGGTAAACTTTTAATTGTTATTGTTTATGTGGATGACATCATATTTGGTAGTAATGAAGAATCCATGAGTCAAAGGTTTTCTTCTGTCATGCAACAAGAATTTGAAATGTATTTACTTGGTGAACTAACATACTTTCTTGGTTTACAAGTTCAACAAGAAAAGAATGACATCTTTCTCTCACAAACAAAGTACCTTAAGAAAATTCTTAAGGCATATGGAATGGAAGATTGCAAACCGGTCTACACATCCATGGTGACAGGATGTAGTCTCAGTTCACATGATGATTCTCCCGTAGTCAACCAACTAGAATACAGATCCATGATCAAAAGTCTACTTTATCTTGTAGGAACAAGACCAGATATCATGCATGCAGTTGGGATTGTTGGACGATTTCAGGCCAATCCAAAGGAAACTCATCTTTAGGCAGTCAAAAGAATATTCAAATATCTACAAGGCACTCAAGACCTTGGTTTATGGTATCCCAAAGATGCAGATCTTACTCTTCATGCTTATACAAATGTAGATTGGGCAGGAAATGTGGATGATAGAAAAAGTACTAGTGGAGGAGAATTCTATATGGGGCCCCACTTGGTATCATGGTTCAGCAAGAAAAAAATCTTGATTGATTTATCTAGTACGAAAGTAGAATATGTAGCTGCTACATCATGCTACACACAACTTCTCTGGATGCTGCAAACATTACAAGGTATTCAAATCAATTGTTCTCCACCCATTTCCATTCTATGTGATAATACAAGTGCAATTAATATTTCAAAAAATCCAGTTATGCACTCCAAGACCAAGCATATTCCAATTAAATATAATTTTCTAAGAGAACAGATGCTTGAACAAAAGGTTAAATTGGAATATGTTCCCTCAAAAGAACAAGTTGCTGATATTTTTACAAAACCTCTTCCATGTAAGGCATTTAAATATCTTAGAAAAAAAATAGGAATGGTCTCTGCTTCATCACTCAGTTGATTCTTCATGTTCAAGGGGAGTAATACATATGTGGCTTGATGATGACTCCCATGGTTGCTTTTTATTTTCATGATGCTTATACTATTGACAATGTCTTTGGTGTAGTCATAATACACAGGTACAGACATAACAAACACAGGGGGAGCTGAAGGTGTGAAATTTCAGTATTTCACTTTTTGTATGCAGATCCTATAAAGGAAAATCACATGTATACGTGAGTTATGAATTGAAAAATCATGTATATATTGGTATGATGAAGAAATAAGCTCAAATTTTTCTTACTGGTTCTGGAACTGGTCTCTAGAGATGACATAGGTTCAGGGGGGCATTTGCTTCAAATAATACATTGTTGACATTATGTTTTCTTAATGATATTTATCAATAGGTTTTTGTTCTTGATGGTACTGGCAAATGCTTATGGAGTAGATCATATATGGTGTATGATAGTTGTTGATGACTATCATGGTATTTTTAAGGTATTTGGTCTTGGTTATAAATGTCTTATCTATCATTTGATGTAAAGGTCATGTAAAGACCTATGCTGTACTCATTTTCAAATTCTATCATGTATGGACTATTGTGGTCAAGTCCTTTTGGATATATGACATAATTTGGAACCCCACTGTGTTTGGGAAGTTGATGTAATAATGATGTCAAATATGTAAACCCAATGCGATTGGGTAATTGATGTAAGTTTGATTCCTTGGTGTTAGGACAAGTATTGTGAGTCATAGAGTACTTAGGGGGGATAATATGGGGTACCAAGGGAGGTACCCAAGGTAATAATGTAATAATGGGATGGGCCATAGTAATAAATAAGGTGGTTAACCCATGTCATGTAAGGGACCACAAGTAGTTAATAATAATGTAATGGGCCCATGGTATTAGTTGATGGTATGAGGGAACCATGGTAATGACCCATGGTATTGTATGTATGAGGTCTATATAGAGGCTAGAGACTCCACTTGGGAGATAGAGGAGGATTATTGTATGAACAGGCATATGGCTTGTGGAGTGTTCTCCTTCCTTAAGGAGTGAATGTATGGTGTTACCCTACCTTAAGGGTTTGATAATAAAGAATCATTTCATATTATTCTTGGGTTTATTTCTATTCTCTTATATTTTTGGTATCAGATCTACAACAATTGGTATCAGAGCTCTTTCTTGGGCACAAAAGTGGAGATTTTTTTTTTTTTTTTTGCAGGGTTTCGGGGGCGGCGACTTTGCAGGTCAGATCTGTACATTTTCGTGCAAGATTTGTAAAATATAATTATATATCTGGATTCTTTTTGCAAAAATAGTCGAATTCAAAAAAAAAAATCAGTTGAATCGGAGTCCGGATGAAGGAGATATCACTGATCTAAAAATCAATGCGGTTGCAGACAATTTTCAGGGCAGCGATTTTGCGGTGCAGATCTAGACGTCCTGGTACAAGATCTGCAAAATCTAATTGTAGATCTGGATTCTTTGGGAAAAAATACCCAATTTAAAAAAAAAAATCAATCGAATCGGAGTCCGGATGAGGGAAATATCGCTGATTTAAAATCAGCTCTTTTTGCAGAAATTTTGATGACGACGGGAGAGTAGCAGCACAGATCTGAAATTTCAAGTGCATGGATCAACATTTCTACCACATGGGCAGATGAAAAATGATTGTTCCATTTCTAAAAACAGGTTATATTAGAGATTCTGAGCAATATTGACGAAACTGTGACAATTTCATTTTTCGCCAAAGTAAGTGAATTTTTTTCAAACCCTCTTCATGGAAACTTTTACTGGAAAAGATGATAGCCCTACTATTGAAGAATTCATACAAAACATAAAGAAAATATTTGAGGAGAGATGGAAGTTTATGGTACCACTTTTTTTGCAAGAAGAGGCCACCATATGGTGGAACTCACTGGGCCATATAGCCTTGTCCAAATTCTCGGATGAAGAAATGGAAAAACTCCTTATGGACAAATGGTCTCAGACTAGAAAACAACATAAGGGGAAACATGTGGGGTTATTTCCTAGTGGTATATCCTTATTGCAGGTTCATGGATTGATTCAGAAAGAAAAGATCATTGTTTCTATAAATCCTAGTTGCAAGCATAATCTCATAAATGTCAACTTGGCAAAAAAATTGCAAGTTCCAGCGAAACAAATTGAAAGTACACAGGTTGATGATGAGGTTGTTCAAATTTATAAGGATATGAAGATTTCTATGGATAAATATGTGTTGCATGGTGATTTTTATGCTTCAGAGATGGATAATATGGATGTTGTTTTGGGATATTCTTGGATGGAATCCATGGGTACTATCAATATTAATGTGTAGAAGAAATTCCTGAAGCTCTGGTATAAAAAGAAGAAAATTACATTACAGGATATTTCCATCAATAAGTAGGTAGAGCACATGGAGGCTGAAGCGGAAGATGTTCCAGGGATTGACATATCAGATGATGAGCCCTTGATGATCAACAATCAAACACAAACAGAGGCTGAAGAAGAAAAGGTTACAGGTGATGATACATCAGAGGAGGGCTCAGTATTTGAAGTCATATTGAAAAATAAGACACCACAACAGGCACCACAGTAGGGTGAAGTAAATAAAAAGCCATCGTGGATTAAAACTTCAACATATCATCACCCACATCACCCCGCAAGACAACCATCAAGATGGAAACCAAGTAGTCACATGACGGATAGCGAGGAGAGAAGATCCACCTACTACACATCAACACAGAAGAGTTGCCATGGTCAACTTCCATCTCAAGCGAGCGAGGCACCAGCGAGATCGAGGGTTCACCTTTCTCTTGGATGGCTAGATGCACGTGCATGGTATCAGTGGACTACTCTTTTGAGTAGATCTTATTATTTGTGTTCTTCCCATGTTTCAGGGACGAAACATGCTTAGGGGGGTGGAATGTTATATACCTAGGGGGGATAATATGGGGTACCAAGGGAGGTACCCAAGGTAATAATGTAATAATGGGATGGGCCATAGTAATAAATAAGGTGGTTAACCCATGTCATGTAAGGGACCACAAGTAGTTAATAATAATGTAATGGGCCCATGGTATTAGTTGATGGTATGAGGGAACCATGGTAATAACCCATGGTATTGTATGTATGAGGCCTATATAGAGGCTAGAGACTCCACTTGGGAGATAGAGAAGGATTATTGTATGAACAGGCATATGGCTTGTGGAGTGTTCTCCTTCCTTAAGGAGTGAATGTATGGTGTTACCCTACCTTAAGGGTTTGATAATAAAGAATCATTTCATATTATTCTTGGGTTTATTTCTATTCTCTTATATTTTTGGTATCAGATCTACAACAAATAATCTCAAATTTTTCTTACTGGTTCTGGAACTGGTCTCTAGAGATGACATAGGTTCAGGGGGGCATTTGCTTCAAATAATACATTGTTGACATTATGTTTTCTTAATGATATTTATCAATAGGTTTTTGTTCTTGATGGTATTGACAAATTCTTATGGAGTAGATCATATATGGTGTATGATAGTTGTTGATGACTATCATGGTATTTTTAAGGTATTTGGTCTTGGTTATAAATGTCTTATCTATCATTTGATGTAAAGGTCATGTAAAGACAAATGTTGTACTCATTTTCAAATTCTATCATGTATGGACTATTGTGGTCAAGTCCTTTTGGATATATGACGTAATTTGGAACCCCACTGTGTTTGGGAAGTTGATGTAATAATGATGTCAAATATGTAAACCCAATGTGATTGGGTAATTGATGTAAGTTTGATTCCTTGGTGTTAGGACAAGTATTGTGAGTCATAGAGTCATGTACTTCAATATTCATCCTTCAGAAACTTCAACATGTGCTCAGGGGGAGCATGATCAATGTTCATACTCAGCAGTTCAGATATGGAAGTCTTCATTCAACATTGATCAACCCTTTGCCCTTGATGTCAAAGGGGGAGAGTAGCTTGGTGTTTGGAGAGTACCTTGGTGTTTGAAAAGCTTGGTTCTTGGCTTGATGTATTTACATGTTGTCTTGACCAACACCAAAGTGGTTTTCATCAAGTCCAAAGGGGGAGATTGTTGGCATTATGAATTAAGTGTTGTCCTTGATGGCAACCTACCTGATGAGTTATCCTTGATGACAACCTACCTGATGAATGGAAACCTACTTGATGAATGGAAACCTACTTGATGATTTGTCTCTTGATGGAAACCTACTTGTTGAAGATGTAAACAAGATGTGATAGAGTGTTTTACAAATGTGACAGAGTGTTTTGGAAAAGGCATAGCAGTTCAAAGGTAGATGTATGATAAAGTTGAAAGTTTAAGAAGTGTATGTGGGTTCTCTTAAGAAAATCTGCACACACATGTGAGTATGAAGAAGCAAAGGCGCATACAGTTTCCGCACCATGATATTCTAAATACCAAAGGTCCTTACCATGGTATTGTCCTATGGTATTGAGCCCAGTAACGGATGTTTTGATATCTCCTAAGAAAACCATCGGCTAGAGTATGGTTTTGACCCATGGTATTGAAAAAGGCTAAGTTATATAAGGTGATGAAGATCAAAGTGGTAAAACATATAGTGTAATGTGTGCAAGTGATGGAAATCTTATGAATATTTAGATATGAAACAAATATGCATGTTATGGGCTATTGATGCTTTTCTTGATCTAAACTAAGTATGCACTTGGGAGTTTGATGATGGATCAAATATAATAAATCTGAGATGACAATCATGATTATGGGATGATTTTATTTGTAGCGCCTTAATGCATGATTTTTTGTGTATGCCGAGATATGGGTATCCCTGAAGTTCTGTGTTGCAGCGAATATTTGACTCTGAATTTGCAGATATGTACGTAGGTTTTATATCCTGCAAGGCACATACACACGTGGATGTGTTTCTGGTAAGGAATGTACACACAGGTTTGGTTCCTAAAAAACACATACACACATGGATATGCTTTGACGAAAGCGCGTACATAAAGTAGGGTTTTGATGAAAATTAATGTCTAATCAGTTAATCAATTTTTGATATGTTTCTCTTGTCTGTCAATGAAGTCTTCTTAATGATATATGCTTAAAAAATGATGTTTTGATTGTGAATTGATTAATTGAAGAATGTTGAAGTCACTTTCTAATTGAGATTGAAGATCAAAGAAATTTATGTGATTGGTTCAGAATGTTGTAGTAGATTTGAGTATGATTCAATGTTTGTTTCAGAATGACAATTGTTCAGTTTTCAGTTTTCAAAGGTTTAATATCTGTGTGTGGGTATGATTCATGAAAGGCATGTACACATGTGGGTTTTCTACTGTAAAGTAGTGTATACATTTTGACAGATGGTTGATCAGGGTTTACAGTAACATGATCTAGTTTCTGTGATGTGCAGTATGATGTCTGATATTCTGGTTACAATGATCTGACTGATTGGTTGAGTTTTGATTGAGTTTCAGTTGATTGGGTTTCAGTGATTGGTTGATTCATTTGTGTCAGAGTTTGATGATTGAGTTACAGTTTGATGATTGATATTGAGATTAAATGTTGGTAGTAGGTCCAATTTGAAATTTGATGAAACACGACCTACAAGTTATGATGTGTTGTAGCAGGTGGATCCATTATGAAAATTTATGAAACATGGTCCCTGGAGTTGAGGGAGTTGGAGCTTCCTTCCAGTGGTAGCTGGTAAATTAGATCAGGAGGTTGGAGCTCCCTTCCAGTATCAGGTGGAGAACGAGTGAAGGTTGTAGCCTTCTACAAGTTGGTGCCTGTGTACTATTACAAGTTTATGACAATACAAGAGATAGGGGGTTGGAGCTCCCTTCCAGTAGGAGCTGGAGAACGTGGGAAGGTTGTAGCCTTCTGCAGGTGAGTGCTGTGTACTGGTATGAGTCTGCACCAGTACAAGATTGTAAAAATATTTTCTTTATATTAAAAGAAGACAGAGATGAAAAGAACAGGTGGTTTTTTCCCACATTGGTTTTCCACCTTAAATCCTGGTGTTCATGTGTGTTGCTTATTGTCTATTTAATGTTTAATAAAGTACTAATGCACTGGCTGAAGATAAACAAATGATGAATTAACTGAAACATAAGTTTATTGAATGTACACTAGTTGTCTTAAGAACATTCACGTACACACGCGAGTTCCTTTCAGTAAAGTCGCATACAGAAATCAGAATATGAAATGAAAAGGTTTGTGATTTTGAAAATACTAATTCACCCCCCCTAGTATTTTTCTGAATAGAAGGCTTATGAGGATTGCGCAATTCATAATTGTGGAATTTCCCAATTAAATATGGGCTAATTCCCAAGGGAAATGCGAAAGGAAATAAGAGCTTGGCAGGCATCATAATTGGCTAAGTATTGGCTTGAGCTTGTTTGGGAAGCAATGACATAGATAGATATAGTGCAGAGGTTTCTCGGGCTTGAGCAAAACATTGTAATCTTCTCATATTTTCTGATTAATGAAATATACAGATAGCAGGGGTTTTTAGTTGTGGCTTTCCCCATAATATAATTGTGTTATGAGTGATTGAATTCTTTCTATTGTATGATTCAAGTCAATTGTTTTAGCATAGTACAATCTGCAACTTGAATCTACAAGTAATTTATACACTGTTGAGCATGTATCAGTCCACACTATGATGAGATCAACGCTCAAGATCATTCACAATTAATCATCGAAAGTAAGGAAACCCAATGCAACTTTTAGTGCTAGAAATGATGTAAATATGCCACTGAGATACCATTGTAAAGATAGATCAATATAATGTACATTCATATCAAATAAGTCTAGCAATGATATCAATCCTCTAATAACCAAAATTAGTCACCAAAAATGCATGAGATGACAACCAAAACACTTGTTGTTAGGTTCCTATACTACTAGTGTAACCCCTTATTGTTATTAGTACAACCACCTTATTAGATTGTTGTGCCCATGTAGTCCCCATATTGTTATTATTGTTCCCCATAGAAGCTCACTATTGTTATTATTATTCCCTTACATTATTATTGTTATGTCGCCTCTGATTATATTATGACCCCTAAGACTCCTATATATAGAAAGGAGGTCTTGTCATTTGTATCATCCAAGAATTTTTCATTTGTGTAATGTAAAGGAGGTTTCCCCCTCGAAGAGGTTGAATTCTAAGGCGTTGATCTATCTTTTCTATCTTTTTAGGAGCTGGTTTCATAACATTTGGTATCAGAGCTTTGGATTCTAGGGTTTCGCTGCTCTAAATATGCCATCGTGGCATTTTCACTATAATGTTTTTCTGCAACATTTCAGAAGCAAAAAAAAACCCATTTGAGATGAAATCACACTAAACCTCGGGTCCGAATTTCAGAGCTTGTCTCACTATATTTTCGAAGATATGATTTGAGGAAGTTAGGGTTTTTGCAAGCTACAAAATTTAAGCTAAAACAGGTCATCGTGGGATTTTCGCTGTAACTATTTCGATACAAAGTTTCAGAAGCTAAAACAAAAACCCATTTGAGAAGAAACTGGTCTAAACCTCTGCTCCAAATATCAGATCCTGTATCACTATATTTTCAGAGATATAGTTTGACGAAGTTAGGGTTTTTTCAAACCCCCGAATTACATTCCAAATAGGTCACCATGGGAAAATTGTCATAACTGTCTTTCTAAACATCAGATTGAAATTTCATAAGAAGTTACAGAAAGAGGATGGACTGTAGTTTCTTTTATATATTTTTCAGATCCAAAGGTTGAAACAGTGACACGTGGAACTTCATACAAATTCACTCTACTGAATTAGTCTATAATCAGGTAATCGTGGGAGATTTGACATAACACTTCCTTGCAGAATCCAATCTTGATCAGACTTGCGGCATTAGAAAGAGAACGCAGAGTGCTACTGCAAGAAGAAATTTCAGAACTTGGAGATCTGAAATTACAAAGTTACAGTCGTTTCAATATCGAGCTCCTAAAATCAAGAAAAGGCGATATGAGGAAGTTTTATGGCAAGGATTTGGTAAACTGGATACTACACATGGAGCAATATTTTGATCTACATGGTGTACCATTGTTACATAAGGTATGTATTGCATCTTCATATTTAGAACCGAATCAATTTTTATGGTATAAAGGGCTTTTTTCTTGTAAACAACTTGTTACGTGGTCAATTTTCACGGAGGAAATGATAGCACATTATGAGGATACAAAGAGTAACACCTTCTTTAGAGAAACACCACAATAATTGGAAGAAGAAAGAGAAAAAGGGCTTTGTTACAAAGTGGAAAGAAAAATTATGGCAACAAGGAAGTCTACCCCTCACAACTATAAAGATGGAAGTGTTGTTTCTCCTAGCCTTCCACAACCTACAAGGGTTACACCACAACAATTTGAAGAAAAAAGAGAAAAGGGGCTTTGTTACAATTATGATAACAAATACATTAAATGTCATAAGTGTGTTGAGAAGAAATTACTTTACATTGATTGCAGAGAGGAGGAAGAAAAGGATCAAGAAATGTCAAAAGAAGAGTATATACACCAGGAATCAACCCTAGAGAAAGAAGAAATGAATCTGACCATATCTTGTAATGAAATGTCCGAAATTACCACTCCTCAAACTATCAAGATAGAAGGACATATCAAGAAGAAAAATGTTCAAAAAGTGAAAGATCACATAGAGCATCAAGAAATGAATCTGACCATATCTTGTAATGCAATGGAAGAAATTACCACTCCTCAAACTCTCAAGATAGAAGGACATATCAAGAAGAAAAAGATTCAAGTAGTGAAAGATCACATCAAGCATCAACAACAAGTTCTCCAACTTTTAAAGGATAATGCCGCTTGGGTGCAGAATCGAATGAAACAACAGGCAGATCAACATCGCAATGAAAGAAGTTTTGATATAGGCGATTGGGTATTTTTATGGTTACATACAGACAAACAAATGTCCCTCAAGAAAGCTATTTATGAGAAGGAAATGTTGGCAATACTACACGCACTTAAGAAATGGCGACCTTACCTGATGGGAAGACACTTCAAGGTAAAATTAGATCATGATAGTATTTAATACTTTTTAGAACAAAGATTATCCTCTAAAGAACAACAAAAATGGGTCACAAATATGTTGGGTTATGACTTTGAAATCATCTACAAAAAAGGGAAGCAAAATGTAGTGGCAGATGCACTCTCAAGAAAGGATGAGGATGTGGAAGCATTGTTGTGCGCCATTTATATTATCCAACTAGATTGGATAAACGAAGCAAGGTATGAATGGAAGAAGGATGAAGAAGTGTGGCTACTCATTCAAAAGTTGCAGAAGATCCCAGTTCAAATAATATTTCCAGAACTTGACGAGGAAGGAAAAATCATATTGGATCCTGGAGCAGTCACAAAAACAAGAACCCGACAGCTACGAAATCGATCAATTTCAGAGTATATCATCAAGTGGAAGAACTTACCCACTTAAAATTCCATATGAGAAGACAAGAATTTTATACAGAAGCATCAAGAACTACTCTAGCGTTGAGGACAACACTTTTTGGAGGAGAGCGGCATGTTAGGTCCCTATACTACTAGTGTAACCCCTTATTGTTATTAGTACAACCGCCTTATTATATTGTTGTGCCCATTTAGTCCCCATATTGTTATTATTGTGCCCCATAGAAGCCCACTATTGTTATTATTATGCCCTTACATTATTATTGTTATGTCGGCTCTAATTATATTATGACCCCTAAGACTCCTATATATAGAAAGGAAGTCTTGTCATTTGTATCATCCAAGAATTGTTCATTTGTGTAGTGTAAAGGAGGTTGCCCCCTCAAAGAGGATGAATTCTAAGGCGTTGATATATCTTTTCTATCTTTTTGTGAGCTGGTTTCATAACACTTGCAGTTATTATGTGTTACTTTATTAGTGTTTAGAGCTTATTTTGTTGTGTTAACTTGTGATTGGGGCCTCCAACAAGTGATCTTTATACCAATATGTGATAGTCACAAATAAGTTATGAATGGGAGAAACAATGCCTTGAATGCCCACGGCTTAGCCTCAAAGGCCGATAGACCAAAATGAAAACCAAACCACAATGTATATACCACAAAAAAGCTGAGAAATCCCTAATCTATACATGCAATAAAAAAAAGGTTTTCCCTGAACTAACATATGAAAAGAATTAGCCTTATAATTGCTTGTGACCTAGGCTATGAGAGGTCTCTAGCCTTGTGGCTAGGCCTAGATGGAAAATTTTGATGGAGAACGAGTGCCCAAGTCCCAAAACAAAAGGATAAAAACCCTCCCACAAGTCTACAACAAAAGGTTAGTCAAGTATATGCAATAGATCAAACCTTGTAATGCCAATTTCTCAATGAAAATCACAAGTAAATATTGATAAAAGCTCCCAAAAAAATAAATACTCTGTGGATTCTCAATTTAAACCCTTGAAGGGAAGCATTGGAAGCTGAGAGTGTATTTAAATCAAAAGAATTTGCAAATTATTTCCACCTAAATATATTCAAATATACCAAACTGGATTAATAGACTTGTTCATTCCTAGAAACCCTAATTATTGTTGGGTTTCAGACCCTTAGATATAAATACAACACCATACAAGTATTATGTCTCTAGGAAAAGCTACTAAATGACCATGGAAGTACATTGAAATAATTTACATGTTCCTCATGAAATATATAGTAGGAGGGGAAGAGGACGCCGCCCCTTATGAATTCTATTGACAATTCTTTTTAAAAGCCCCAATTTCGTGTTTAAGCTATCGTGAAAATAAGAAGAAAATGCAAGTGTAAATCGTGTCATGCCACATTTAGAGGGGACACCATGCAGTCATCTCATTTAAACATGGTAACAATAATTAAAAGTGTTTAGAAACTATAACCCATGTTATATACTCGAAGAGATAAATAAATGTTGAACGGTGAAACCCTCTTTTGAATCTGAACTGAACACTGGAGCCTGTGCACACTTGTAGCTTTAAATTCAAGACTCGAGGTTGTAAAATCCTTACCTATGGATATCAAGTGAAAAAAATTACCAGCACAATGTTGAGTCATTGTGGGAGAGAAGATTTGAAGATCTTGTACTACAAGAAGAAAAATGAAGGGGTAAGGATCTTAGGGTTTGTAGGGAATTCATTTTGTATGATTGACTAGCAAGAGATCAATATGAGGTCTTTTGGTGTGAATTCCCTGTGATCCTACAAAAGTGGCTAAGGAGACCATGCTTAACCCACAAATAAATATATCTTGATGGATTCATACAACATTGCTAGGAATAGTGAGTTCTACTTCCCGTTTCATTTTAGTAGGTTGGATAATTTTGACTGCTGAGTAGAGGAAGGTTGGATATGCCACAACTCGAAGAGGTGGAGGAGGTTTCAAAGGAGGTCATATGGCAGGAAGAGGACCCTCTTGGTGTCACAATTGTGATGAAGCATACCATTTGGATAGAGATTGTCCATGCCTTCACTTATGTAATTATTGGATGAAGCTATTTTTGTCATTATTGAAAACCCCTAACTTGAGGATTGAAGTTGCAGTTGAAGGCTTGCTGCCATATTTGTTTCCCATGAACATAGGTGTCTCTACCACCAATTTTGCCCTCATTCCAGTGAAAATAGTTGTCTCTTTCCACCACCTGTGCCCTCATGCCTGTGAAGATAGGTGTCTCTAATACCACCTATGCCCTCCTCAGACTACCGATGATATTTCAATCAAGAATGCCCTCAACAGATTGCTTGTATTGTTGAAATGTTTTGTTGTTGTTGTTTTTTTTTTCTCTGGTGGTTCACGGACACCCACGGTCACTGGGTGGCCACTACGTCCACAGAAATATTTGATCTTGATCAAGGGTATCAAGCCCCGCAACCAATAGCTAGGCCTAACCCCAAGGGCTTTAGGGAAAATTGACGTTGTGACCTCCCGAATGGTGAGGCACTTATTTGACCAGTTGAGCTAACCCTCGGGGCTACATACTATATATTATATTATATATTATATTTATAATATATATTATATATTAAAGGTGTGTGTGTGTGTGTGTATATATCTATATCTATCTATATATATATATATATATATATATATATATATATATATATATATATATATATATATATATATATATATATATATCTTATTCTCAAAGGTGTATGGTAATAGTCAACGTGTTCTTCTCATGTTGTGAATTCATCAATTAAATGGCCAAAATGAATTTCTTACTATGATCTTTAGGTTTTATGAATATATCTTGGTAAAAAATGGGTAGTATCCTATCTAGATGTTTAGAAAAAATATGTACTACTTGAAGGATTGCAATTGTGTCTTTGGCCAACCAAGGATGATCTAAATATCCCATGTTATCCCCAAAATGAAATCACCTTCTCAACGTCCTAGGAATCAATCCTATATCCTTTTGATTAGATTAGTAATATCTATTATTTTGTTCCTCTCTAGAATATTTACTTTAAATGGACCTATAGGAAATGGAGGGATCTAATTCATATGATAGTGTATATTAAAGAAAAATAGATCTACCATACATTTGACATTGCAAAGCAAGATCTAGCCTCTCTAAGATCTCTTATCTATTCTTCTCCTAATCTAGCAAGGGAGGAGAGGAGTGATGGGAAGCTTTCCGAGTGCCTTGGCGTATTAACATGTAAATTGTTAACATATCTTTTCTTCATGAGTTGGGAATTCAAATTCATATTTATTTCCTTGTAGTCTTAGATGAACACTATGAGTGTCAAAATATTCCATAAAAGGTTTCATAGGTTTAGCCCTCTTTCTAGTGCTAGAAGAACTATTGAAGGGAAAGAATGCATTTCCAAGTAGTTCAAGGGACTCAACCCAAAAGAGAGGCCCAATTATACTCTCCCCTATTTGGGATAATTGATTATTCCAGATTATGTGGTCTGGAAACTAGTTTTGATGGGATATAATGATAAGGAAAGAATAGGAACAACAAAAAATAAACAGGATTAGTCCACATTCCCTAAAACACAATTCAACAATTGATCTACAAAGAAACAAAGTAAGAGAAAACTATAAAACAAAGTTGTAATTCAACAAATAGGATGAGTTGAGGTATACATGATGACAACTTATAACTCTAGATTAATTGTAGAAGGGAAAAGAACTAATCCATTCTAAAAAATAAATCCATACTAAATTGATAAGGAAAGTTCATATAATCTAACATGTGAAGGAACATGTGCCTATATAGAATAATTTGTTGACACACAAATTCTTATCACATGGGTTTATTGGATTCATATTCCAGAATAACCCTTATGTGGAATCCAAGGACTGATGTTGATTAAAAGGAAAATAATAAGAAGACATATCTATTCTATACCGTACAGAAGAAATTAGTGTTAACAAAATAATCCAAGGAACATGTAAATCTCTTAAGCAAAGAAATTAATATAAGAAATATAAAATTGAACCAATTTAAATTACAAAATAAAACCATATTATTCCTAGAATAGTCCAGATAGAATTCATCTATAGATATTGGCCAAGAAATTGGCTTCTTAATATTAAGAATGGAGAAAAAATAGTTACTATAGTATACTTAAGTTCCCTTGAATGTGAAATTTCCTGACCCCTAATCCTTAGGACGCAACCCATCTATATAGCATTACAAAATATCCCCCCTTGTCAAGAATCTAGGAGGTCTAATCATGACACTAAATTTGGTTCCTAGGTTTTTCATGTAAATGCCAGGAACAACCTCAGTCAACTAGAGGAAGTTAGGTAGTTGTGCTATGCATGTTGGCCATGTGGCATCCATAGCTCCTTTAGGTCACTTACATTGCTTAGTCATGATGAATGCATATATGATGTGTCATTGATTTATATTTCATCATGCCTCAAATGTTGAGCTCTAATCCTTAGTCCACTTCCTTGCTAAAGTGTGTCCATCAATGAACTCTCATGTTGTTGGTCTTTAAATGCTCTTTTCTATGTTGTCATTTTTTGGTCACCATCTTCACCTACTCTTTTATTTATTTATTTTTATTGGACTACCACTTTCAACTTCATGATGCTCAGTTACTCTCACTCATCTAGTGCACTATTTTCATGTCCTTGCACCTAATCTTGTTGAAGAATAATCATCATAGTTCGAGCTTCGCATGAGAATATATAGGTGTAATACTATTTAGGGGTATATAGTTTTGGTAAATAAGAGATATAGTTGATTATGGTTATGGAGGTTATAGTTAGTAATGATGGGGATAATAAGGGTACAAAGTGACAATGACAAGAATTATCTGTGATAAAGGACGTTGTAACCAAAATGGTTAGGGATTAAAGATGTGTTCTATAAGGGCTAGGGATTATATAAGTTACATGATTAAGAGTTTCATAGTTTTACATTATATGGCTTAGTGATAAAATCAAAGGGTTAAGGAATATCAAGGTTACAATAATAATGGTTATAATGGATATAATTTATAATGATTTGGGTTATAAAGATTAGTGGTATAGGGTCAGGGGTGCCAATAGTTTAGGGTTAAGGATCATTATACATAGTCCAAGTGTTTAATTAGGTTATTTTTGTTAAGGGTCATATTACATGTTATAAATTTAAGTTCTTAGGGTTAGAAGTGTCATGTTGTATAATAGATAATGAATACAAAGGTTAATGATTACTAATTAAGGTTATTGATGTTGTATTTCAAGGGCTATAAGTGTCAAAAATTATTTTTTTGAGGCTATATTAAATGTTATAATTATAAAATATCATAGAGGTAATAGGTAAGTGGTTATAATAGTTGAGGTTAAGGGTTATATGATTTTAAGGTTGAGTGTTAGTACTAAATGGTTATAAGAATCACTAGGTAGAAATTATTATGGATAAAGGCTATATGGGATATTATATATTAATATTTTTAAAGGATATTAAATGTTAATATTTCATCAGTATATATGGTTATGTGATACAATTATAGGGTTATAAGATAATGTGAGGAGTTGCACCACCTCACATTTAAGGGAATAGTTGAAAGAGAGTTCTTAAGGAGGTTGGGTATGATGAAGGTGAGTAAATCAATCAAGCATCCCTAAAGATAAGGAAATGCAATATGGTACTACATAGAATCCCAACATAGTGCCAATGGGAGATAACTAGGATGTGAATATCATTTCATAAGGTTCAGCCTTGCTTAGGGAATATGAGAATTTTTACATGGATTTTATAGAGATGAATGGAATCAAAAGAGAGTTAGGGGAGAGGAAAATCAAGTTGAACCAAATGTAAAAATTATCAAGAAGTGGTCCAACAAGATGTATTCTCGAGTGAGGAAGAAATTGAAGGAGGAAACAAACACGATGCTATTCATTTAAATATTTTGTTTCTAGATGATTAAGAGTGTATTACCTTGATTGTAATTATGGAATATAGAACAAGAGAAAGGATATGTGTCTATGTGGATTTCAAGGGATTAAATGGTTCATGTTCATGACAGTTTCTTGATAACATTCAATGTTTAGGCACTTGACCATGTTGCATGAAGGAAACATGTTCTTTCATCAATGGGTTATTAGGATATTATCAAGTAGTAGAAGAAGACAACTTTTGCTACAAAATGGGGTTTAGACAATGTCATGCATTTTGGACTTAAGGATTCCCCTACAATGTTTTCTAAGATGCTCATTGTAACATTCAAATAATACATTCACAATTTTTTGGAGGTCTATCTAGAAGCTTGGAAAATGTACAACATACTCAAAGTAAAAATTCAACATAACATCATATGAAAGTCAATCGTGAACCTACATAAAATGGCATAAACATAATTATGAAAAAAAAATGATGATGATGATGACGATGATGCTATTGATGATGATGATGTTGATGAACACAACGACGATGATGTTAACGATCATGATGATGATGACAACGACGATGACAATGACCAAGAAGATGATGATGATGATGATGATGATGATGATGATGATGATGACGATGAAAATGATGATGATATTAATGATGATGTTGATGAACAAGATTATGATGGTGATGATGATGATGATTATGTTGATGAAGATGACAAATATGATGAGAATATTGATGATGATGATGATGACATTAATGATGATGATAATGACGATGATGACAATGACATGGATGATGATTGAAATGATGATGGTGATGAAGATAAATATGTGATTATATGGTGATGATGATGACAATGATGATGATGATTTTCATAATTATTTTGATGAAAAAGATGATGATGATGACGATTACGATGATGATGATGAAAAATATGATGACGATGATGATGATTTGAATGTAGGTTTGTCATGTCATTTTGATTTGAAATGAGGTTTGTCATTTATGAACTCTACGAATTAGTCATTTGAAATTAGGTTTTTCTTTTGCCCCATTCACAGGTCACTCTATGTGGGGTCAAAGAATAATTTCCACTAATTAGTAAATGGAAAACCTTGGAAATTATTAGACAAACCAAAGTTAAAATTGGAGATGATGGTATAAACCTAAATGAGCTTCTCTTCATTTCAAGAATAATATATTCTCTACTGAATAAGGCCAACCACGTGAATGTGGAAGCTCATATGAATCCCCCCTTCTCCCCCCCCCCACACACATCACTCTCAATTCCCCAATACCAAATATATCTACTATAATATATTTAAAAGAAATACAACAAAAATCAAATGTACAAACTAGCTGGAAAAATAAAATTTAAAGTGAACAAAAGAGAACAAACCAACTGAAAACATATAAATACATACCTCATATATTTCAACATTTTGATATCATTACTCTTCTTCCTCATCCAACTCATCATATGTATCGTCCAATTCATAATTCATGTTCAAAGGAATCTCCATATCAACATCATCATCCAGAACATGCTCTTCTACCTTTGGTTTGACTTCTTCAAGTTCTTCATTTGACACAACATCAATATCATATAGTTCATACAAATTAACATTGTATTGATTAACATATTATTGAAATTCTTCGACGTCTTCATCTGAAACATGAACCCCATGCTCCTTTACATCATCTTCTCCTTCAATTTCATCTTCTTCTGCTACAAAATACTTTACTGGCCTTCCTCTTAGATCATATCTAACAACATATGAACAACCCTCTTTACCTGGAACCTCTGTGTAAAATACTTGTTCACATTAGCTTAGAAGAACATAGGGCTCTAATCCTAGCTCAATATTCCTTGTATCAACCATGGTAAATTTGTTAACATGCTCAATAAAATTTCTATCAGGGTCATATTCATGGATTCATGGCCTGAACCATTTGACATCGAACACAACTAATTTGAAAATTTTAAAGTCACACTTAAGTATATCATGAAAATACCCATAGTATCGATTGTTAGATACTTCTCTATATATGTCACCTCTAGAGGCAACATTGATAACCTGAAATACTACAGTTATCCCACTATAAAAAGTTTTCATCTTTTCATCCAACCTTTTGATGTGAAATTTGCAGCCATCGCACCACATTTTGTTGTGGTGTTTCAACTAAAATATGACAATCACATAAAAAAATGTATTGTCCATTGATAAGCATATTTTTACTTGAAAAATTTACATTTTAAGAAAAAACATGCCATATGCATCAATATAATTATAAAAAAACTAAGTAGTATGGGTGAATATGCTTGCTTGGGAATCTTTTAAACCATATGCTAAATCAATTTCCCTTAGTGTAATATTGGTATCTCCACTACATTCAACTTTTTTTACCAATGTAGATACATTGTACTATGATGACCTACCATTATTAGCTTGGTTGCATCTTTTAATCCATACTTTCATCCAATAAAGATTGTTCACAATGTATACATGTATTGCGTACCACTCTCGACCGGTTGTATTGAAACAAAACAGTTCACACACGCACACACACACACACACAATTAGTTACCATGTTATACCTTCAGAATAATGGATTATGCAAGAAGACTATAAATTAAATAAGTACAATATACATAAAAACAAAAAAAAAAAAATGTATTATGAATCTCCACTATGTACTTACATCTCACTTTCCTCATTCTACCTTTCCCCAATAGGTGGTTTCCTTCAAATGTGTTCATGTATTTGACATCCCAAATGTGATCCAATAAATTATTACTTTTTCCTATTGCAAAACTATATTGACGAATATAAACCATGGCTTGATATACCATATATCCCTCTACCATAGTACCCTCAAGACATGCTCTTTTTCTGACCAAAACCTTTAGTGATTTCAAGTTCCTCTCAACCATCCACATTGATCTTGTGTGTATAGGTCCACACTTTTCAATCTCCTCGACTTGGTGTATGAGGTAGTGTTCTTGTGCATTGAAAAATATTGAAGGTAGATATTTTTGCATTTCACACATTAGATGAGGAATTTGTTTCCTTGAATACTTTATATCTTCTTTATCGATTTCTTTAGATGACAACCATCTACAAATGAAGCAAGTAAATCATAGGTTTCAACAAAAAAGTATATAGTACATGATGACAAGTAAAACACATGCAATCAAATATAAGTTGTACAATAAATTATTGAACAAATTACACTTTGCACATAAATCTCTACTTACCTCATGTATTTTCCAAGATCATATATAACTTAAAAAAAATGTTTTTGGAATAACCTGTTCAGAATTTTTGAACTAAACCCAACGTTTCAAACTTCTATGTGAGTCCATCTTTAGGGGAATGTCCAGATTCTTGAGGAGAATGGTGTGGATTAGTGCAAAGGAAATGCAAGGTTATATATAATTATAGATGAGGAGAGTGTTTTGGAGTCGGATGGTATAAATTTATTTTTAATTTTTAATATACTTTATTAGGGTTATTTAAGAGATGAATTTAATTTGTTAGGAGATAATTATTATGTTAATTTGATATGTGAATAATATTTCTTTTTATAATCTGATTATTTATTAATACTATGTTTCTTTATTCTCATAATATTTATATATAATTAATATGATATGGGTTGTAGTCAAATTATAGTTACTATGTTTTATCATACCTTTATTCAAAAATTATTTTATAATAATTTTTATTTTATTAATAATGTAAAAACCATTATGAGCTTAAACAATTAATCTAAGTTCATATGATTAGAAATTATAAATAAATTAATGTTAAATTTATTAGATTTGTTGTAATGAGGGTCGTTTAAGAGTTAAATTTAATTAATTAGGACACAACTATTTATGTTAATTTGAAAGGAGAAATAGTAATTCTTTTAAATTTATTGTTATTAATTCTAAGATTCCTTATTATGATATCATAACTACAAAGTTTTATCATGACTATATTTATCAGACCTATTTTATAATAACTTTTATTATTATTAATCTTTATTAATTATGTAAAATCATTATGATTTAAAATAATTAATATAAGTTAATATGACTAAACTTATGAGTTAATGTTAAAGTTATTAGATTAGTTGTTATGAGAGGTAAGATTTAATTAAGTGTTTTGAGGTGTTGCTGATGATAAGGGACTATTTAAAAAACATACATGAAATGAAATTCATAAAATTAAATACTATTAAAGTGCATGGTAACATTATAACATACCACGAGTTATGCGATCCGAGCTCTGAAGCTCGTGGCTCTGCAAGACTTCAGCTCTCGCCCTGCATTTTGCGAGGTCCGCATTCCGCGTGACCTGTAGTCTTCGAGCACTCCCGCTCACTGCGAATCCTGATATCTGCGGGCGTGCCCGCCGAGGGCATCGCCCCAAGCGGCGGTCGATCTAGCATAGCTTCCTGCGCTTTGGTAGTATCAGGTCTGATCTAGGGCTCGTGCCAATGGAGGTGCTGGGCACTCCCCAGGCACCTCCCCCTCCTCCACCGATGTCCTCATCTGCTGAGGCCTTCAATCGACTCTTGGCAAGGATTCCAAATAAGAAGATATCAGAAGCTTCGAAATTCGTCAAAAAATTGGATGATATACCTGTGATCTCCCTCCCCCTAGAAACCCTGATCCAGGTTGCATTATCCTTGGCTGAGCGAGCTCTCATCAGCTAGTTCACTGGGCTATGGCCATCTCCCAAAACCACTGAGAGCTGGGTCAACAGAAACTGGGCGTCGTTGATCAAAGAAAGTGTTACTTCTTACTTTTTGGGGAGAGGATTCTTCCTCTTCGAATTCACTTCAAAGGATGACAAGGATTTGATCTTCCAAAATGGCCCTTACTTCATGGGCCCTCAGGGTTTTATCTAAATAAGTGGACTCCAGACTTTGATCCAGCAGTGGACATGCCTAAAGCAGTTCCGGTGTGGGTAAGGCTCCCAAATCTCCCAGTTCATTGCTGGAATTGGGACTCCTTGATGCACATAGGAAATGCCCTTGGGAAATTCATAGATCGAGCAAACAATAAGGACCAATACGACTGCGCCAGAATATGTGTTGAAGTAGATCTGGAGGTGGGGCTACCAGAGGCCATCAAAATCAATGTCGGAAGTTGGACGCATGTGCAGAAACTGGACTATGAGCAGCTGCCCTTCAAATGCCGGAAATGCCATGTCTATGGCCACTTCGCCAGAGGCTGCCCGTCCAACAATGAGGTTGTGCAAGGGAAGGAGGATGGCTGGAATCAAGTCAAGTGCTCCAAAACTTCTCACAAGACGCAAAAGTCGGGAGGCCCTAATGGCAAAGGTCCTCACCAGACCTCTACTCAGCAGATCCCGCCCAAGCCTGTTCCAGAAAATAAGTTCGACCCTCTTAGCTAGCAGCCAAAGGACATCCAGGAGGACGTGGACCAAAAGGCAACATCTTCAGAAAAAGGTACCCCACCAATCTTCTCCAAGGATGCAAGTGTCGCAAAAAGCTCAAAAGGAATTCCTGTCGAAGTTGAGGAAGAGGACCAAGAGTCAGAAGACTCGAAAGAGGAAGGAGAAATAGGTGACTCCCAAGCTTCTGTAAGGAGATCCACAAGAGGCCGCAAAACAGATCGGGAGAAAAGAGAGCAGGAAATGTACAAAGATAAGTTACAGGGCAGCCAACCAACTCTGGAGAAGTTGTTAGCAAAAATTCCAAAGATGGCGAGAAACCAGTCTCAAGGCTCCAAGGGAGCCCTTCAAAGCAAGGGTAAATAATGAAAATAGTCTCCTGGAATTGTAGGGGTATGAGGAGTAAAATCAAGGAAGAGGCCATAAGAAACTTAATAAGAATTGAAGCCCCAGACATATTCCTTATCCAGGAGACAAAAATGGAGGACACAGACTTCCTCCAAACAAGCAAAAAACTCTAGAGAAAAAGTAAAGCAAAAGTTGTCTCAGCCCGAGGAGCCTCTGGAGGGCTGGGCACTCTTTGGAATGATAGTAAGTTTTCATTAGTATCTGTGACCTCAAATACTCACTGGCTGCTGCTAAAAATGCAGCATCTCGTTACAAAAGAATCTTTTTGTCTCTTCAACGTTTATGTGCCGGTCAATGCTGGAGAAAAAAAGGCATGTTGGGACTCAATAAGAAGCCAAGCAAACCTTGGGAACCTAGAAAACATCATTATTGCAGGAGATCTGAATCTCACGTTGCACACCTCAGAAAAGCGAGGAGGCTGCATTGTGCGAGATCCGGCAAGGGAATGGGCAGAGGACCTACTACAAGACTGGGACCTATTGGACATCAAGCCCTCCTCTGGTAAGTATACTTGGTCAAATAAAAGAATAGGCCCTGGACACATTACAGCAAGGCTAGATAGATTTTTTGTCCAAAGTTCCTTTCTTTTGCTTGGATTAGACGCTAGTATGCAAATTCTTTCTAGTAGCATATCTAACCACAATCCTATCAAGCTTGATCTCCAGGCCCATCCCGATCTTGGCCCCATCCCCTTCAGATTTAGCCCCCTGTGGGTCAAGGAAGCCAATTTTTTGTAGATAGTCAAGGAAAGCTGGTCTCAGCCAATCAAAGGATTGCCTTTCTATGTGTGAGAAGAAAAGCTTAGACGAACAAAATCTGCTCTAAAGTGCTGGGCCAAAACCCTCCCCAACCCAACAGCTGAAAGAAAAAATCTTCAAAATCAGCTGGATGTTCATCATTTGATGTTGGAAGAGGCATATGTAACTAGAGAAATCCTTGACAAGGAGGTCCAACTACAACAACACCTTCACAAAGCCTGCCTGGCTGAAGAAGAGTTTTGGAGGATTAAATCTTGCTGCCTTTGGCTCAAAGCGGGAGATAGGAACTCTTCTTTCTTCCATAAGCAAGCTCAATCCATAAAAAGCTTCAACTCCATTACTGAAATCAAGGAAGATACTACCAACCACAAGGACTTTGCAAGTATCAAACGAGCAGCTTTTCTCCACTTCAAAAATTTGTACAGTGAAGAGGCGAATCCGACTCAGAATTCTTGTCTGTTGGACTGGGTTCCCTCTTCAATCACTGCTGAGATGAACATCCAGCTAGAAGCTAAAGTTACCAAGGCTAAGGTCAAGAATGTTCTCTTTGCCATGAACCTAGATAAAGCCCCTGGTCTAGATGGATTCTCCGCCAGATTTCTTCAATCATGCTGGCACATTGTGGAAAAAGATCTCTATAAAATGGTTAAAAAATCCCAAGCCTGTCAAAAAATTGGAGGTAGTACAAACTCTGCATTCCTTGCTCTCATCCCCAAGGAGAAAGGCGCCAACTCCTTCAGTAGATTTCGTCCCATCTCTCTGTGCAACACTGGCTACAAATTGATCACCAAGGTTATAGCTAACAGGCTGAAATATCTTCTCCCCAAAATCATTCCAGAGAATCAAGGGGGCTTTATTCATGGCAGACAACTAGTGGACAACTTCACATTAGTTCAAGCAGCAATCCTTTCAAGCTAGCGGCGCAAGGAAAAAGGTATGGCTATCAAACTGGACTTAGCAAATGCTTTTGATCGTGTTAGGCATAATTTTATTTTGAATGTATTGAAAAAAATTGGATTTGGGGAGAGCTTCATAAACTGGATTCGAGCCTGCATCTCGGAACCATGGATCGCGCCCCTAGTTAATGGCAGAGATGTTAATTTTTTCAAAGCCTCAAGAGGACTAAGGCAGGGCTGCCCTCTGTCTCCTCTTCTGTTTGTACTCCAAGCTTCCGTTCTCAACTTCCATCTAAACAAAAAAATGCAAGAACAGGAGATCTCAGGGATTTTCATTGCAAGAGGAGTCAAAAGCATCAATCATGCCCTTTTTACAGATGATACACTACTGCTGGGTGCTGCATCGATCCATTCAGCCAACAGATTTAAAGAAGCGATTGAGGAGTTTTGTATGGAGACGGAAAGTAGTCTCAATAAGGGGAAGTGCCACATTTACTGTTGGAACATTACACCCATCTTTCTTAGTTCCATTGTTGGATGCCTGGGATTTGCAGCCTCTTCAGCTTGGACCTCGTTTAAATATCTTGGGCTCCCTATATTCCTCAAGCGGGCCTATAGCAGGGATTGGCTCCCTCAAGTGGAAAAATTCAAGAGAAAACTCCAGGCTTGGGGATTCAATTGGCTTAACGTTGCAGGCAAATCAATCGTCATAAAAGTTGTGCTCTGCAGTCTCCCATTATTTCAGTTCTTTGTTCTCCTTGCTCCAATTGGCATTCTTCAGAAAATGGACCAGCACATTCACAACTTCTTTTGGAAGGGAGGCAAACAGAATGAGAGGAAAATCCCTCTTGTTAATTGGGAAACTGTCTCCAAGCCTCAAATGGAGGGAGGATTAAACTTCAAGAGCCTTCCTCTGCATAACATTGCCATGGGAGCCAAGCTTCTCAGGAAAATTATTGTGCCCAAGCCTGGCTGGGCTCAATTAGTGCTATAGAAGAAGTATTTCAAAGGTGAGAGAGTCAGATGCCTGGATGGGCCTCTCCCCAGGGCGCCTCTCCTTTTGCAAGGCTCTGCTCCAAAGCCGCCCCCCTGATCCACTCCAATGCTTACTGGATACTTGGTAATGGGAAGAAAATCAACATTTGGGCTGATTGCATCATGGATCGAGAACCGATTGGTGATTGCCCCTCCGTGAAGGCGTTGCGTGGCTGGTTGACCGCCTCAAGAAAATCCACACTGTGAGATATATCCACGTGGAATGGGATGCGTTGGGCAGGCTGGAGCTTTATTGATTTGCCTCCGAATCTGCGGCAAGAATGCAACTATCTTCCTGAAATTCTGAATGGAATTGCCCCCTCTCATATACACAGAAGAGACTCGCGTGGCTGGGGTTCACTGTCTGCAGGGTACACAGTAGCTCAAGGCTACGCTAAGCTCACTCTGAGACCAAACATCTCTCCTGACCCTGCTCCATGGAAGGCAATCTGGAGCATTTCCTCTCTGGCCAAAATTGACATGTTCTGCTGGCTCCTATGACATAGAAAAATCCTCATAGATGACAAATTGCAAAGACGTGGATTCCATGGCCCGTCCAGGTGTCCCCTGTGCAGAGAGAATGTGGAATGTGCCACGCATATCATGTTAAACTGTAATTTCTCTGTGTAGGTTTGAAGTGAGCTGATGGATTACTGGAACCCCAATTTTATTCTTCCCACCTCCATAATTGATCTTTTTGCTAATTGGCAGTATAGCTACCCTAGTCCTCCTCCAAAAAACAAAGTGATTAAGGTAGCTTGGTATTCCCTTCCTAAAATTTGCTGCTAGCAGATCTGACTAGAGCGAAACAACAGAATCTTCAAAAACTCTCAGCATGATGTCAAGGTGGTAGCAGCTAAGGTAAAGTTACAGTTAAAAGAATGCTTGGGAGATCAAAAAGACACTTCAAATCTAACTCAGTTAGATACACTTTGGGGGGCCTCCTTAAATCTGCAATTTCATCAAGCCATCATAAACATCCCCTCTTCTAAAGAATGGCAAATAAGGGGAAAAAATAATGAATACTTTCAAGATTGGATCTCCAACCAAAAGGTGCACTCCCTCTTCTTTGACGGGGCAGCAAAGGGAAATCCTGGCAAGTCTGGCGCAGGAGGAATTGTAAAAAACATTGAAGGCATATCGACTCACAGCTTTTCTTGGGGTCTGGGGATCAACTCCAGCATCCAAGTTGAAGCATTGGCCCTCTTCCAAGGTATTAAATTGCTCTTGAATTTGGAAATCAAGGAGGCAAACATTTTTGGAGATTCTCAAGTGATAATAAAAATCATGGTGACCAACTCAGCCCCTCGAGACTTAAGATTAGCTAGACTGATATCTAGAATTAGAAGTTTGGGGATGTTGTAGGGAAAAGTATCCGACTCGGATGACCCTATCCCACTCTAAGGGTGATAGTACCTTAGCAACAACTGTAAAACAAACTACTTAAGGTTTACTTCTTTATGAAAGCAAAAGAGAATGGAGAAATGCACTAACCGTTGCCTTGCGCTTAATGTCGAATCCAAACTCTTCTCTTTGGCTGCTTGCTCCCAGCTCCTTGCTCTTTTGCTGGCCCAGCTACAATGAGATCCTGCAAAATAACAAAGAAGGAAACTACAAGAAGCATGCAATCATAACTGGTTCAAGGATTAGTGTAAACCAAACATGCAATTATCACAATATATTATTGAAACAAGAGCACATAGAAGAACCTCAATAGCTTTTATTAATGAAGAAGTAAAGGTTCTGAGAGTATTACAACCATTGAAGGCTCCAATCCAGCAACACCTCCCAGCAGAAAGAATTTCTCCTCTTCACCTCTCTCAAACAATCACCCAATAGCTCTATAGTGAAACCAACAGCATATCATTACTTTGCACCAAATTCCAGCCTCCTGAGCTCATAGGAGAGAGATCAATATATAGATGAATTGAGAAAGGATGAGTCAGCTTGCAACTGATGGGTAGCTGCCTTGTGTCCTCTCTCTCTTCAGTTAATCTTTAGTTGATCTTCAGTTCTTGAGTCCACTTGGAGAACCTTGCTTCCACTTCGAGAAACAGAGCCTCTGACTCATCACAAGGCGAAATACCTGATCCAAGTGTCATTTTTGGAAGATTCCAGAGCAATGACTCAGTGTGCCACTTGTCCCATCTCGCTCAGCGCAGGTGGCCTTTGTCCCACTTGCTTTGCAACGCAGGTACACCATGGAGCAACTGAGTTTCAGCCCAGAAACCTAGTGGAGAACCTGCTTTGATTTCAGGATTGCTTGTTTTTGAGTATTTTCAGGTGGAGAACTGATCTGAGAGCTGTTGGTTTGCTGACCTTGTTCCTCTAGGGGTAGGAACATCATGTTTAGGGAACTTTGGATCCCTTGGATTATTGACAATTCATGTCTGTTGCTGTAAGGCACAAAATTGTCTATAACAGATGCCCCCTAAAGTATGAGGTCGTTTATCGGGTGAAATGCTTTATTGAGAGGATCCGAAGTTCATTCAATCTGCTGAGAAGTGTCATGTAATAAGATACAGTACAATACATTATTTTTCATACATTTTCATGATCTAGCTGAGGCGGGCATTCCCATGCTCAGCTTTTATAAATACATTTTGGTACATAGAACAGACGATCGTCTGATTGTAGACTGATAATTCTCTGCTGAAATTATCATCCTTTGAGAAGGATGATCATCTGCTGTAATGATGTACATATCAAATGTCTTTATGTCCTGAATATATATCGCAGCCCGGATGGATGAAACTAGATCCGGGGTCTTCAATCTCTTCCGATCTTCACTCGATGTACAAGTCGATCCATGTGAGAATTTTTTGAAGTCGAACATGGAAAGACATCGCTTGATTACCGGTCAATGATGTAAACCGTTAACAAGCGCGAGAGGAGTCACCGATAAGGATGATGACCCTCAAGGTACGGCAGTACAATTCACATGGCGGGAATAAAGGACTTGGCGTCGACCACCATGCAAAATCTTCTGGTCGAAGGTCATTGATGTATACCTGTCGCCGGAAGTGAGAAACTTGCCATTGAGGCATGCAAGCTTCAAAGTACTGAAGGGGGTGTTCCTAGATCAACTCCTTGGATAATGAGCTGATGTCGACAAGGAGCGATCCGTCAAAGGAGGGCCTTAACGAATCCCACATCAGTGACACGGAACGGAGCTAGTGATTGTGATGAGGTGAAAACAAACTGTGATGTGTGATTCAGGGTGGCGGTCATGAAGTGGATGAAGGATAATGTATGGCAGTGGATGGGACACGGTTGACTCTTTGCAGAACCACATCTCTTGAACATATAACGACACTGATGTGATGGATTGGTAGCATTACCCCAATTGTGGATGGTGTGGCGAGGACCATGGTTATGAGACCGGTGAATGAAACAACCCAACCCGATGTGATACGGAGGACAAAGTGTCATGTTCAAGAGTGACTTGCTACCATTAATGCTGTGAGGTTCTCCCAATTTTTCCCCAGTCATTGTTGACCAGTACCTCTTTATTTTTGTCAAGCTTGAGGAGGATAACATATGCTTGTTCTATAACCTGCCCTTCGGGCAAGCCCATCGCTATGTTTTAACGAGCCTAGCGATAGGGAAACTCGTTCTCGTCTAAAGACAAGTTTGTCGCTATTTAATCATTTTAACGAGTCTAACGACAAGGAAAACTCGGTCCTTTTCATTTTTAGAGAGTCTGAAAAGGTACGGAAAGTTAACTCCAAAAATTCCTTTTTCGTCTTCTAATCCCTTAAGTCCGAAAAAGTATAAAACCATACAGAAGGGATGAATTTTCGATTTCTTTAACGAGCCGATCAAAACAAGCGCTCGATCTTTTTGTGCAATAATCCCTCAGGTCCAAAAAGATTAAAATCTAGAGGAGGGATAGCTCTTCCGGTCCTTTTAATGAGCTAGAAGGCCAAAACTCGGCAAACTTTTCATATTTTACGAGTCAGTGAAAAGAGCTCAAAGAAGACTCGTCTTTTGAGGAACGAGTGATAAACGGGGATAGCAGCAGATTCCAGGTACAGGTTGGAATTTTCCAATCACGGCAGTGTCACAAGGATGGCTAAGTGAAATCACTCTTCGCAGCTGTTCCTCAAAATGGGTAAACACACATATGGAGATGAACGATTGGCCAAAATGAACGGATGGAGGTGATGGCATATAAACACGACCAAGGGCTTTTAATATGGCTTTCAAAGGTTACTTTTCTCAATGGTTATTTACCGGTTCATTTTTTCTGAGTGAGCTTGAACTGCTAGGGAAAGATTGCTCACAATTTATGTTTATTTTTTAACGAGCATGAACTCTACACAAAAACTGCTCGATTCTTGCGTTTATTTTTTAACGAGCATGAACATTGCTAAAACTGCTCAATTTATACCAGTCTTAATACAAGGAATGCTTTAGGTGAGGTAATCTTATTTAAGGAGCGATACCTCACTAATTACTCCAATTTGGCAGGTTTTAACTTTTGCCTTTCATCCTTTCTTTATGCAAGCTGGAAACGGCTAATCCTACGAGTTTAACGGGTTAGACCTACGGGTTTAAAGGGAGGACCTAAAAATTTAAAAAGTAAATAGTCGTCCCGCGCTTGCACTCCAAAAGGTTTGCATGCCCCCAGGTATAAAGTATAATTTCGAGATTCTGTCCTCTTACTTATTATCCGAAAAATGGTTTTGTTTGCTGCCGCAAACTAAACTCTCTTTTCAGCGATGTCTATCAATAGGTTGCTAAGGATGGTGACTACTTGTTGCAGCAATTTCCTCTCTTTCTTTGAAGACTGCCCCTACTCTCTTTCAAAACATATTGTTTTAATGGGTGAGGCTTGACATTCAAAGATGGTGCCTACTTGCTGCCACAAATAGATCTCCTCCTTAGGAGAGCCTACTTTTTTAGACAAAGGGAGCGATTCTTCCGCTTCACATAACTTTGACAAAAGAATTTTATTCTAGAACAACCCTCTCTTCCTTTTTCGGACGGGGTATGGACTAGTCCATTCTTCTGCGGAAATTAACTTTATACCCAAGGTTTCCTCTGCCCAAGGCAAGCCAGGGTGCATGCCCCCTGGGTCCCAGTTCTTTCTTTCCGAATTACTCGCATTCATCGGGAAGTAGAACCGGGGGTGGTGGCATTCCTTGAGTGAATAAACCGTTAAGGGATGGTATTTGACTATTTGCGATGCGTGATCCTGGAAATGAAAGTTGGTCTACGAGCTTGACCATTCTTCCTTCGTGCGGAAAACACATGACTCTAAAGACCGAGGACACTATTGCCTCCATGCAATATATATAGTCTCGTCCAAGGAGTAAGTTATAAACTAAGGGTCCCTGGACGACCATGATGTTCATATGAACTGTCTTCCCTTTCAATGTAACTGGAACATTGGGGAGAATCCCTAACGGGTGACTGGTTCCTTTATCAAAACCTGATAGATTTCTCATCTCAGGTAAAAGCGCCGGGAAACCCAGTGCTTTCCAAGCAATAGAGGAAAGGATACTCACAGATGCCCCTTCATCAATGATAGTTCCAGCCATCACCATTCTGTAGATTTGGACTATGATTCTGAATGGGATACTGGCTGGTAACCGGGGTCTGCCTAGTTGATTCCAATCAAAGGATACGACTAGGTTGCTTGGTGGTGGGACCGAATATACGGCCGGATACGACCCTGACGATGTTCCTTCCTCCGATAAAGGAATGGGCGCATTGCCCTGATGCTCATCAGAGTCTGTGTTGATGAAAAGAATATGGACGGTGTCCTCCTTATCCTCTTCAGTGAGGGTGTCATTTGAAGATGGGTCTTCAATGACGGAGTCATTGGAGGATGAAACCTCTGAAGGAAGAACCGGGTCAACTGCCGTTTCGACCTTTAGACTTTCGTCTGGTCTGGATTCAGTAGGTTCATTCTCAATGACTAACACTTCAGCCGACCACTTGAGCGGGTCAGCTGGATTTTCAACTATCGAGGGATTAGGCACGAGTTTTTGGTATCCAGGAGGAAGTCGTAACGGTGAAACCGGACGATCTTCCAAAACTCTCTTTGCCTCATCTAAGAATGGACATCGGTGGATGGCATGATCGCCTTCACACAACATACAGGGTGATCTTGGTCTCCCTCTTCGTCCTTCACTCTCGCTAGTTGACGGACTGCAATCAACATGACTACCAGAGGTTGATGCTACCGGATTGTGCAACCTTGGGGACCAGTCCCTTAGTATCCGGGGAATACAAGGACAATCACGATGGAAGTGGGTCCCTTTGCAAATGACACATGGCGATTTAGGCCCGGTCGGTGCAGTGTGTGGGTTTTTGTCAGCTGTCTTTTGCTTGCCCCCAGTCGCCTTCGCCATAGGCCCCTTCTGCTTCTTTTCTCTTTTCTTATTTTCCTTCTTCTCCATGGGAGGCTGACTTTTGCCGGCTCTACCTTGTGAAGATGAAGGATCAGAGGAAGAATTGTAAGAAGTGGAAGGCTGGTGGGTAGTTTTAGACTGGTCTGACTGTTGATTCGACTGCTCAGGATTAGTGGCAATCTGAACTACATTAGTTGAAAAGAGACATACAGGTAGGCCAATTGTCAATCCTGGAAGTGACAGTGTGGCCATATGAGGCGCACCAACATCTCCCCAAGAGGAGAAGGGGTTTGGACTTCCGCCAAGGTTACCTCCTTGGTTGGTGGGCTCCATACTTTTCAATTGAAAGATCAACGTGGGAATAACAGGTGATTATGTTCCGTTTAAAATAAATTTTATTAACGACGCTTTTAGACACAAACTTGCTTTTTCATGTTTTAAGAGTCGAGAAAAAGCTAAAGATGACTCTAGTCACCTTCGATGTTTTAACGAGCCCGAAGTGACAAATGCTCGGATGGACTTTTTCAGTTATAGAGTTTGAAAAAAGCCAAAAGAAACTTCTCTGGAGTTCTAGGCAGAGGGTGTGCCAAACTTTTCGCGAAACCACAGAATACGTTTTACGGTACGGGTGGCCGATCTTCGTGAATGTTGTGTTCACTGCATCGCGATCAGTAGGGCGGCCGACACGGCTTCCTATGGATAAAGGATAATTGCCTATAGGGGTCTCCCAATATATACTCGACGGTACGTGGGAGCACAAGTCCGTATTAGTGCCACCGACTCTCAGGAGGAATCACCCACCTTCGTAGAGATCGACAGTCACTATGCTTAACGACGCCGGAACGCGTCTCTACCTAGACCTCTATGTGTTTGCGTTATGTTACAAAGCGTTGTTATGTAAATTGGATTTATTTTAATGTTGATCTTGCTTAGCAGTTTGCCTTTAAGGATCACCACGAGATGTATATAACAAATTCCTGAATGCAGTCTAAGATGAGAAGCAAACTTTTCAATCTTTCAACTTTGAAAACCTTAACTACTGAGGGAAGAGAAAGGCAAATATTTTCTCACAGATCATAGAGCACACACTAAATGCAAATTTTTCTAAATCGTCAAGCAAACAGTCAAATGCAAAATGCACAATGCATGTATTTTCTTTTCCCTTTCTTAATGTGGATGGGTTACAAAAAGAAAGTCGTTATATAACTTTGATTTTGATTTAAAGAGAAAGTAAACAAGCTTGTCCAAAATCAAAAGACACCTTAAGATTTACTTGCTTAATCACTGGAAATGCATGAAATCAAACCATAATGACGAAAGTAAAACGACTAATCAGCTATGGACAGCAAACAAGCTAACTCTTTAGACCAGCAAAATGCCTAACACAGGTTCAGATCTAAGAGGCCAAAAGCAAGACTAGTTTACTCTTCGTTATGGGAAATTGTAAATGAGTAAGAAATACAAAGAACAAGTACAATTTCGTTATATAACAGAGGCAGAATGATGGCAAGTAATATTGGTTTCAGAACAGGTGCAAGACTGGTAACTGGCAGCCAAATCAATAGTGAAAACAGGCAAGAGAAAAGGAGGAAACCCCAACAGCACTAGGCAAAATTGGGCCAACGCAGGTGCTGCACAGCCAGTCTGGCTCTCAGCACAGGTAGCCCCTTCGGGACCTGCGTTGCAAAGCAGGTAGCCTGTGTACTACCTTCTTTGGAAAACGAAACTTGCGTTTTCACAGTTTCCGGGTCATAATTTTCTCAAAAATGCACATTTTTTGCTCAAATCAGAAACAATCAGTCAAGCACACTCAAAGGGATGATTAGGAAGGTGAAAAGCTATCACTAAGAGCTTACAAGGATCCTTGTAGATCAGCTCTTCAAATCATGAACTTGCTCAGAAATGAGCTAGAGTAGCTGCTCTCTACTTCGCTTTTGATATAGTCAAAAGCTTTTCGATTTGGTACTCTTTTGTTCAGGAAATGAATAGCAAAATACTACAAACACAATCAAATGGATACGATCCCCAGTGGAGTCGCCAGTTTGTTGTAGGGAAAAGTATCCGACTCGGATGACCCTATCCCACTCTAAGGGTGATAGTACCTTAGCAACAACTGTAAAACAAACTACTTAAGGTTTACTTCTTTATGAAAGCAAAAGAGAATGGAGAAATGCACTAACCGTTGCCTTGCGCTTAATGTCGAATCCAAACTCTTCTCTTTGGCTGCTTGCTCCCAGCTCCTTGCTCTTTTGCTGGCCCAGCTACAATGAGATCCTGCAAAATAACAAAGAAGGAAACTACAAGAAGCATGCAATCATAACTGGTTCAAGGATTAGTGTAAACCAAACATGCAATTATCACAATATATTATTGAAACAAGAGCACATAGAAGAACCTCAATAGCTTTTATTAATGAAGAAGTAAAGGTTCTGAGAGTATTACAACCATTGAAGGCTCCAATCCAGCAACACCTCCCAGCAGAAAGAATTTCTCCTCTTCACCTCTCTCAAACAATCACCCAATATCTCTATAGTGAAACCAACAGCATATCATTACTTTGCACCAAATTCCAGCCTCCTGAGCTCATAGGAGAGAGCTCAATATATAGATGAATTGAGAAAGGATGAGTCAGCTTGCAACTGATGTGTAGCTGCCTTGTGTCCTCTCTCTCTTCAGTTAATCTTTAGTTGATCTTCAGTTCTTGAGTCCACTTGGAGAACCTTGCTTCCACTTGGAGAAACAGAGCCTCTGACTCATCACAAGGCGAAATACCTGATCCAAGTGTCATTTTTGGAAGATTCCAGAGCAATGACTCAGTGTGCCACTTGTCCCATCTCGCTCAGCGCAGGTGGCCTTTGTCCCACTTGCTTTGCAACGCAGGTACACCATGGAGCAACTGAGTTTCAGCGCAGAAACCTAGTGGAGCACCTGCTTTGATTTCAGGATTGCTTGTTTTTGAGTATTTTCAGGTGGAGAACTGATCTGAGAGCTGTTGGTTCGCTGACCTTGTTCCTCTAGGGGTAGGAACATCATGTTTAGGGAACTTTGGATCCCTTGGATTATTGACAATTCATGTCTGTTGCTGTAAGGCACAAAATTGTCTATAACAGGGGAAACTGTTCCAAAACCTGAAATACTTCCACGTTTTAAGAAACAACAACAAAGAAGCAGATCTTGAAGCCAATAAAGCTGCTCTTCTCTCTGTTGGGGCAATGATAAGAGACGGGGATGAAACATGGGATCCAATTCCATAATCAATCAGCTGATATGTTTTATTGCTTGCTATTGAATCAATTTGTTTGTATTTATAAGCTTGGGAAAATCACAGAAATCGACTCCATAGTTGTAACCAAAAAGAGCTGGAAGCTGAACACAAGCTCCGCACTTCAGGTTGTCGAAACTATTTGGGCTCTGCTCCCTCTCATTGTAATTGGAAATCTGGAATTTAGACCACTTAGCTAATATAATCCATAACCGTTTCTGTGAAAAAAAACATTATAACATACCACATAAATGTGTTAGCCATGGGGCATCATGAATTTTCCATACAAGCATTGCATGCAATTCAAATTCCCTTTGTGCATCTACTGGTCTAGAGATATCATACATAGTAACATCGTTCCATAACTCCACTAACTCATCAATAAGTGACTCGATATAGACATTCATATATTTGACCTGGTACTTATCTAATTAATTGACATACCGATACATAATTACTATATATATATATATATATATATATATAAGTAAATAAAAAAATATAAGCCATAATTGAACATATATGAGTAAATAAATTAATGACTGGAACAATTGTTGTCAACATTATGTGCTCCCTCTTTATTGACTTCCACAGAGGAATGTTGTTTTTGATAATAAAAACGAGCCACACCAAGTAAGTAGATCAAAGCTCTCCAAATGGATTGACACCGTCAACTGCTAATGAAAGCCTAAGATTACAAGGTTCTATTTTAAAATTTGGGCACCTTTCCTCTATTCCTAAATGCATATCCATCTCCAGGTATTCAAAGAACAACATCTTCACTTCTATTTGTTGCATGGTAATCCATAATTTTTTCTATGATTTTGCACCTGACAACTATTGCAGACATGGAATTATGGGAATAAAATCAAGAACCTTGTGAGGCACCTTTTTTGTTACTTTATCGGTTTGATATCTACTCTCATCGCATTTTGGGCATTTGCCTTTCGATGCATGTTCTTTATAATAGAGAATATCATCATTAGTACATGCATGAATAGCTTGATACTCCATTCCAATATCTTTCATAATGGCATACAAATCTTGGTACGTACGAGGTAAAACATTTGATGGTGGTAACAAAAATTCACCTAAAAATCTATAACATAAAAAAACAATAGTACTAGTTAATGTACTAAACAATATTAATCATACATATTGCATCCAAATGTTACAAATTAATTAAATGATGATAAACGTACTAATTACATTAAAAACAAAGGAAAAATTTATTGCTTTATCATGTATATAGTACTAATTAATGTCACAAAATATATTACATACCTTAGGAGTTGTGTCAGACATGTGTTTGACAAACCATTCACCACATTTAATTTGACTAGCAACAATACAACAAAGAGAAGAGATGTTTTTGAGCCTTCATAAAGAGGTTCAGTTTTCCTCTCAAGGACAAGTTTATCAAAAATCACAACCATCATACTGGATTCCATCATCATCCACTCTGTTATAGACATTTTTGTGCCTTACAGCTCTAAGCATGAAATGTCCATAAACCAAGGGCTCCTAAGTCCCTAAAAGTGTTGTTCCAACCCCTAAAGGAACAAGGTCAACAAATTACAGCTTCTCCCAGAAGTTCTCCACCAGAAACTGCTCAGAATAAGTCAAATCAGGATCATTTCAGCTGCTCCACTAGCCAAGTGCGTTGCATAGCACCTAAATCCACTAGCTAGGTGCATTGCAACGCACCTAAATGCACTACCAGGGTGCGTTGAGCGGGAAATGACAAATGGCAGTGTCATTCCGCGAGGTGGAGAGACAATGGAAGCTTCCAGAATCTTCTCCAATGACACTTGCCTCACTGAATTCGACCAAGGATGAGTAAGAGGCTCTCAGTCTCCAAGTGGAAGCAAGAACTGACAGAGAGAAGCCACTAATCAAATCATGAGCTGACTCATCCTCCTTGCATACATCTATATATGGATCCCTCATCCCAAAGATCCAGAGGCTGGAATTTTGCACATTGTAAGGAATTGCTGTTGGTTTTGAGATACATATCAGAGAATTGGGTGATCTATGCTTTGTTGGGGTTGAAGAAGGGACTTCTTTGCTGGGAGGTTGATGCTGGGTCAGGAATCATCGGTTGTAACTCCTCTTGGATCTTCTTGTATATCAATAAAACTATTTGAGTTTCTTCTCCATGCTTGTGTTTCATTGATGCTTGTTACATTTGTATGGTTAACTTAAATCTGATCCTAAGTTATTTATGAATATAAACCCATGTCTTTGTATAGTTTCCTTTTTCTGTGATCTTATAGGTACTTGGTGAGGTTGGGCAAGTAAGGGAGCAGGTAGCTGGAAGCTGTCAAAGAGGAGAGAGATTGGATCAAAGGACTAGCGCAAGATATAGGTTGGTTCATCCTATTCCTCTTTGTTTATAGTTCATAAAGAAGAATACAAAAGTAGTTTTCTCTGTTTGTTTCTAAGGTAGCTGTCACACCTTAGTGGGATAGAGCAGTTCTAAATAGACACTTTTCCCGATAACACACTCCAACATTATTAAATGGCTCGTGGATTAATCTATTTGTCCCATCTTCTTCAATTGTTTTATCAACATCATTTTCTTCTTCCATAGGATCATTAGCTTGATCCTCAATATTCGCTCCGTGTTCTTGAACGCGTGCTTGTATTACAACCACCTCTTCCTTGTCGAGCAATGCCCTAGGGGGGCGATACTATACATTTACAATCAATAAATTAATATTAGTATATATACAAAATATTTAAACATCGATACAAACATTTACAAATATAATATAGTAAAACAGAGACAATAAAGACAAAGACAGCTGATTAGGTGAGAGTGAGAAATAAATACAACAAATGAATGGTGATTCTTGTGCAATTTATCAAGCTATTTAATAATATGTTGAAAAAATCTAGGAAAGATGTTACTTTTCTTGACATGTAGGAAGAGAGACACTTTCTGAGATATATAGTCACAACCATAATAAAAAACATATTGATCTTATTTTGCATTCATCATTATAATTTCATATTCTTTCTTGATTTCACTTAGAGACCAGAAGTTTTAAGAGGATGGGTGAGCAACCATGAGCTTGGGTGAGAGCAAGAAACAAATACAACAAATCAATGTGATCATGAAGATTGTACACTTTAGAAAGATGTTTAATATTATGATGAAACATTTAGGAACAATCGTCTAACAATCATCAAACCATTTTCATTCCATCACATTTACAAATGTACTCAAAGTACAAGACTCAAACAATAATACCAATGAATCTAGGCAATACCAATTAAGTTCAAGCAGGAAAACCTCAAGGTAAATACTACAATATTGTTCATAATGGCTTCCATAAGACAAGAGAATGAGAGGGGAAAGGACACAAAATGTATTTTATCCCCAACTCCTCTCAAATATTCGATTATGACAAGTGGAGGGTGGATCTTATATTATATTTTTTAATCATTTTTTAATTAAAAAAATTATTTCTAAAGAGGATGTGGACTTTTAATCTTATATGAAAGGTATTCTCACAATGAAAGTTACTACTAAAATTAGTTGGTGGCTAGATGGGTCTAGGAATGTACAAGAGGAAGATACATCTTTCTTATTCTTTATTGTTTGGTCTTGTATTTGTCTCTAATAATTCTTTCTATACCCTTTTGTTCCTAATTTCCTAGTTTTTGCATCTTTGCTCCTAAATAGGTAGGTCTCATATTGTCTGTGTTAGTTGATCAAAATCAAGGAAACAATGTGTTTGTTGATTTAACTTATTAGCTGCATTTTATTTTATATTTTCATCATATGTTTTCACTTATAAACTTTGAAATCAATAACCTATGTAAGAAAATTATATAGGATCCCCTTTTTTCTTCAGGCAAGTGGTAGGGAACCCACTAAAGATAGTTTTCATAGGAAACCCTTTTTTACTAATGCACATCATTAATCTATCCTTCTATAAAAAATGAGGTATCCTTTATTTTTGACTACTCAGTTGAATATTTAACCAAAATCTCAAAAACTCACTCCTTTGTACTTAGCGGTAAGTGAATATTATAGAATAAAAACCTTGTGCCTACTTCAAAGGACATTCAAAATGGAATTTTATACCTTGCATGAGTGATAATAAGATAAATTTGGAAAAAATAAACATTATTGATTTATCAAAAATTTATTAATCTACCCTTTTCCTAGAACTATTATAGCTTAGTTCAAGTTTTCTCACAATTTACAACAAATGAGACACTTTACTTATCAACAAAAAAGACTTTATATAGATAATTATTCACTCTTATAACTCACTTGGGCTTAAAATTTTCATTGTCACCTAAAACATTTTGAAACACCAAGTGCAAGGCTTGTGTCCCATACTTTTTTCCTTAAAAAGATGAGAAAGAGTCTCTTTTATGAGCGAAATACATTGTGGTTAGGAACATAACATTTTAATAAATTGTGGTTTATAAATTTAAACTTTTTAATAAACCCCTAAACATACATTAACCCCCTAACACATTAAACCCATTCCCTTAAGCCCTTAACCCCTAACCCCTAAACCCTTAAACAATAACCATTATCCCTAAGCCCATAAACTAATTAACCCTTAACTTGACCTAACCCCTTAATCAACCCTAACCATAATAATCAAATAATATTTCTCCACATCAAGATGACAACATAGGTCAAATATCTCCCAAAATAATATAAACATTTACAATAGAAATACAATACAATTTACAATACAAAGACATACAATCTAAAATACAATATACATATAAACATTTACAAAAACATTCTACAACAAAAAGACATATAATGAATAAATTACTAATGGATGGTATTCATGTTTCCTTCAAAGTGTCTATAGTCTCTACAATTTCTTTTAGTTGTTTTTATTAGAAGTCTCCTTATCTTAAATCCCCTACATCGTTTACAAAGAAAATAACATTTTTGATCCTGTGAAGCCCCCGACGTCGATCCCACGTCTCTTTGGCCTCCTTGAGGAATGTTATGTGACATTTTTCCTCATCAAACTTTCAATGATGATTTTATTCAAAAATTAACCTCAAAATAGGCCTACAACCTTTCAAAACAATCTTGTTGGTGCTTCCTACTATGCCGAAGTTATAGTATGGAACTATATCAAAGTTATATAATATTTGGGCCTCTGCACACACACATATATATATTATAATTATAATATTATATTTATTATAATTAGTTAAACTCAATGTAAAGTGGTCCTAAATTAGACACTGTCTAACGAACAAGCCATTAATGGTGGAAATGGTTGTTATACAACCATTCCTTGGAATTTGCTTGATATTTGACCAAACGTTGGAAATTCGATGGTACAGGAACTCCCATCGGATATTTGATGACCAATAGGACTTTTAAAAAAGAAAACAAAAGATACATTTAACTTCCAACAATTTTTTGATTTTATCCCTTTCGTTGGATTTCGCCGTCAGATTTTCCTCCCATGTGTATTAGTGAGCTGAGAGATATCATCACTTGTCCACTTATTCATCCAAGAAATTGTATACTCTAAAGAGTCAAGAAACAACCTAGAATTTTCTCCTATTAGGCATCAAAGAAGAAAATATGAATTGAATATTTTGCAAGGAGAGCTTAGTAAGCTTAAGCCAACTACCTTTGATGGTGAAAATAGAAAGGGAGATAATGTGTTGGATACTTGGAATTAGGAAGTATCTTCAATTACATAACTACTCATCTAACTTGGAATTCAGAATAACCATATATCATTTACAAGGAAAAACTTCTATATTGTGGGATCAGTTGAAGCAATTCAAGCACATTGATGAGAAAAATATTTCTTGGAAGTAATTAAAGAAATATTTCTAGCGAAAATATCTTTCAGATCATTACTATGATAAGAAGAGGCAAGAGTTGTTTGACCTCAAGTTGGGGAACATGGAAATGGAAGAATATCAAAGGAACTTCTTGGATTTGTTGTGGTATGTGGGATTTATCAAGGAGAAGAAAGTGAAAATTTGAAAGTTCTTATGCAAATTCCCATATTTTCATAAAGACAAGATTTAATTTGATGATCCTATGACTTTGGTTCAGACTATTCGAAAGGCCAAATACTTGTATGAGAAGAATAAAGGCAAAGAGACTCATCAAAAATCTTGGAGGGGGAGTCAAATTGGATAAAGAAGGAATCAAATCTCCTTAAATCAACATACTCAAGATGAATCCAATATAGAATACCTCTTGATGAAAAGAAGAAAACAACCAATCAAATGTTGGGGGATGTAAGGGAAAACACTTGTACAAAGGTTTCCCTTGTTGAGAAATCTAGGGGCAACAAGATAGGTGATTTATGTTACTTTTATAACTGCTTGTGATGTATTTTTCTTAACTTTATTATCTTCTTTCTTTTACTTGTTATTATTATGTGTTATTTTCATCAAACATCTACGAAACCATGAAGAATAGTAAAGCAATAGGATACAATATATAGGCAATCAACCAGGGCCAAAACCTCTCCAACTGAGAGGAAAACCCACCAAAATTATTCTCTTATTACAGAACTTCAATCGAAAAATTCCAAGGCTAATTACGCTTGACCAAGACCCCTACAAGAAAAAGTCAAACCTTTCCTCTTGATGATATTTTCTTCCAACAACTTTGACCTCAACATCTTATGCAAATTCAACCCCCTTATAGATACTTCTGCAATTTCGACTTCCCAGAGGATTCTTCTGCAGTTTCGGCCTCCAACAGTTTCTTCTGCATGAACACTAGAACATATGTGAGGCTAGAATATGGATGAATTTTTGTTCTTTCTCCTTTGCTTAATATGGAATATTCTTATTATCAATTCGACTTGCAAGGGAGACTTTCTTTGACCCAAAAAATTGGCTCTCTTGGAGTGACTACGATTTGGTATCTTCTACTTCAAGATGATGCCCTAATATTCACATGTGTGGAGGAATATAGCCCAAAATAGATCTAGAGTACTCATCTCTTCCTTCTTCTTTATTCGCTAGGTATTAGGATTATTTCTCTACCTTGATCGAACTTCTCCTGATGCTTGAGTGAGTGAGCATTGAATGAGATCAAGTGCTCCTTTATATAGGTTATATTGAGCCCTCAAATCGGCCAACTTCACCTTCTAGATAGGTCAACGTGATATTTAGAACTTTACGAGGTCTTGGAGGGTCATTTGAATCTATTTTGACTCAAATATTTTTTTTTACAATATGTAACATACCCAAGAAGGGTCTTTCATACATGACAATGACTTTCTAGACTTGTAGACTCAATGACAAGCCCTAGAAGCTCTCAATGGGAGCTTAACCTATAAAACAAATTTCCTTGAGCATGAAACCCATGCCTCAATAATAACAATAATAAATTTATTTTTCTCATTACATCAAATCCATAAAATCATGATTACATATGTCATTATGAAGGCTGAACCTAGTTTCATATTTCAACACTCCCTGTTAACTAGGGAGTTGTTCATAATCCATACAAGGTACTTGGACATTCTCAATTTGAAGAATTATCATAAGAAGAATCAAATTGATAATCCATTTGTTTAGCATCATATCATCTAGCATTGTCACATAGCAAGGCCTTGACTAATATCTTTATCTCTTCACAAGATCATATCATAATGCTGGTGAGACCAATGACTTATATACACCATCATCATGTTACAAAATTATATATTACGGAGCAATGGAACACATAAAATATTGCAGAAATATAAACACAGAAAACGCACAAAACAAGAGAGACATAGATATACGTGGTTCACCCAGTTTGGGCTACGTCCACCCCGAACAGCCAGTCCTTCCTTTCTATTATCCAGCAAAATGAAGATACACAACCTATAGCAAATCCGCTGTAATATCCTCTGTTTTCTCTCACAGTCTCACCTCTCTATTTCTCGCTCATTGAATACACATCTATTTCACAACCTCAAATACAATACCCTCACACAAAGAGAGGGGTTGCCTTCTAGGGCAAAAAACCCTAAACTAAACATAAGTTCTATCGTCAGATCATCTGCCTAATGAACGGCCCAGATTGACTAGAAATTACTATACTTTTACAAGGAAATTTTACATTTGTTTTTAGCTTCGGGGGCGCTGCCCCCAAGCCCCCGGACCCCCCAGCCGAGGGGGATCGGCCCCCTCGGACCCCCGCAGGGGGGACAAGTCCCCCCGCACCCCCCCGCGTGGAGGGGTGTACAAGCTTCCTGGGGTATACATCCGGCTGAAACAAATACATCTGAACAATCATGCTCCACACACAACACATCATTGTCTCTTAAGGTACATACCCCACCCGGGTGTTCACAGAGTATGTCCTTCCAAGACTATTCTCATCTTGGATTCCCAATCCTCAAAGAATATTGATCCCCTACGACTAGTCTCATCTTGGATTCCCTACCTCATCTTCAAAGAGTATCAAATGCCAGATGCTTACCCAATCCTCCATTCTTTCTTCCTAAAGTGAAGACAAGAATGATGTGTTTGTCTCTCCCTCTCAACTAGGGATGATATACCCATTCCTATAAATTAATGTACACATTCATATAAAAGGAATGTACCTACGCTCTCTCTTATCCAAGGACTTGTCCAAGCCACCTCTTAACCAGGTACTTGCTTCCAAAAACTTTCTGCTATAGGTGGAGATCATGGGATTCTTGTGGGGCTCCTTTTGACGTCATGAAGTTTATTTTCAAAATTATGGATCCTTCATATTTTGTAGGAAAATTACCATCCATCACTTTCTTTTACGAACCACATTAGTCATGTCATCCTTCTCTATGTCGAAAAGTGATCCTCTAGGCCCATCTGGCTTTTTCTTCATACAACTACCTCTTTCAAGTCATGTTTCCTCTAGGATATTTTATCCAACCACGTGAGTGCTAGTTGTAGGTGACAACTCTATTTTTAGTAGCCCTGTATCAACCCATCTAAATGTTGTTCAAAAACAAAAAATGAACATCAAATCAAAGTTAGCTTTTGTGATGGCCTTTCATCATGACTTCTTGCATGTATGCAACATCCTACACATTCATAAGCACATCTCCAACATTTCATATGTCAAGAGTATCCTTTCTTTACATACTTTATCACAATCTTCTTCTCTATGGATATGTCATGATTAATTATTATAGTTATTGGATGTTGACTTCCTGTGAATGTAGTTGCATACTTCATGATCTCTTCTTTCTTTCTTCACACATTTCTTCCTAGGAACTCATGGTTCCTTTATATTTGTCAACCACCTCATATTCCATATGAGGACATATTATGTTATTTGGAATATAAGGACATATTATGTTATTTCATCTTATCAATATGTGAATCATGCCTTCATGCATCTTTCCAAATAAAGAGATCCCTTTTACTTTAATCATGCTCATGATATAGAGCATTTTATCATGTTATCTGGGACTATATGATTACATGACTTAATCTATCAAATACATACATAACTCTTTTCTCCTTTTGGTCATCTAGATTTCCTTCGGCAACTTCCTTTCCTTGATTGAGAGTACTTAAATCAATTTGTCTTGCTACATTACTTTGTCACCATACCATCATCCTTCTAAACAATGTATCCCACACAAGGTGGAATGATCAGTGAAACACTTGATTCTTCCAAGTAGAGGTGAACCTTCTAATGAATATTTCCATAAAGGATCTAGATTATCCTCATATGGCAGAAGCCACCTTCTCATGATGATGATGTATGATGAATTCATTTTATCATTCTATATGACTTTCTTTCAACTATATGCACTATACATGTTTTCAATGAGGTTACCTCGAGCCACTCCCTTTATGTGATGATTGCTAAATCCATGAAGACTTCCACTTCAGCTATCATTTTCAAGCTTCTATAATGAGCACTTGCTTCAATTGTATTTTTTTCCCATGATGCCATTTTCTAATATGATGCATCTTATTATACTTACAATGCTTCCTACCATGATAGCTATTATTTACCAAACTAAAATAACTTAGTGGAGGATATTATCTCACTCATAGTAGAGATCTATTACTTCCTCCTTCTTTGATTTCTTCTTCTCAGGTTCTTTCACTTCTTCGGTGATGTGGGATTCTTCCCTTCCTCTTTTTATGTTTTCCTTCTTGAGTTTCAGACAATATCTCTTGTAGTTCCCATATTCATAACAACCATAGCATTATACCTTTTACATGTTCTTTTTCCGGGGACAAACTTTCCAAACTTTCCTTTCTTCCTAGCCATGGAAACAAATGCTTAGACTTGCTCGTTTGATCCTACATCACTTTTTTCCTTCAATTTGGTTTATTCTATTTTTCAAAATGACCAAAGTTCGATGAATGGGGTGGATTCCTTATTTTTAAATATGATAGATGTGAAGTTGCCCCATTCCTCTAGAAGTGCATTGAGCACTATGGTGGTCATTTCTTTATTGGAAATTATTTCTCCCAACTCTTGTAGTTGATCTCTTATTTATGATACCTTCATAAAATATGGGGATATTCCATCTTGTGTTGAGATATTTGTTTTGTACATCTCATTCCTCAGAGATATCACTCCTCATGCGGTACTTACGGAGAAAGTTTCTATTAACTTGTCATATATGTATTTTGATGTCTCCAACTTTGATACATAAGGTATGAGAGGATCCTTGATGTATTCAATGAGAATCCTTTGAACCCTTAATTCCCCTTTCATATATTTTTCTAAAGCTTGAGCTTCTTTCATTGGAGGCTTAGTGATTGATCCCTTAACATGTTCATCGATTTCATTTTCTATGAGGATCAAATATGTCCTCTTCTTTCATGCAAGAAAGTTTGATGTCCCAACCAATTTGTTGTTTTCCTTGAAGAATGAAGTCATTTTGATAACAGATTCAGTCACAAATATATAGGTACATACTTTTCAAGTGAAGATGCTCCTTGATGAAAATATCTTCAACTTGATTCCTTCTTGATTTTAATGATGATTTTGATAATAGAAGATGTATTCTTGATGAATATTCCTTCCTTCAAAAGTGATCCTTCAAAGAGAGGGAGATCACCTCGATTCCTTGATGATGATGACAAGGCCTTTTCTTGCTTCCCCTGGATGTAGAGACTTCAAGATGCTTCAATGAGTAGTCCTTATTAAAGTGAAGGTAGGGTATTGTAGATTTTATCTTTGTGATGATGATGTGAGCTTCTCAAGAATGTCTCAAGTGTATAACCCTTCTTTGAATGTGCTAGGGTTTTGAGGTCTTATTTCTTTGGGATGTGATGATCCTTGAGATGAATGGTACTTCTTGATGATTGATGATCTTGATTATCTTCTAGCGATTCGGCCCTTGAGTGTCCTTCTTTAAGCTACCTTTCCTTGATATAGTCATCTTAGCTCTCATACCATGTTGAGAAATCTAGGGGTAGAAACATAGGTGATTTCTCTTACTTTGATAATTGCTTGTGATGTATTTTTCTTAACTTGATTATCTTATTACTTTTACTTGTTATTATTATGTGTTTTTTCATCAAACCATAAAGAAAAATAAGGCAAGAGGACACAAGATATAGGTGATCAACCAGGATAAAACCTCTCCAACTAAGAGGAAAACCCATCAAAATTCTTCTCTTCTTATAGAACTTCAATTAACAAATTCCAAGACCAATGAACCTTGACCAAGACCCCTCCAAGACCAAGTCAAACCTTTCCTCTTGATGAGATTTCCTTCCAACAACTTCAACCTCAACACCTTATGCAACTTCGACCCCCTAGTAGATACTTCTGCAATTTCAACTTCCCAGAAGATTCTTCTGCAATTTCGACCTCCAATAGTTTCTTCTGCAGAAACCCTAGATCACATGTGTGGCTAGAATATGGATGAATTTTCCTTCTTTCTCCTTTGCTTGAGATGGAATCTTCTTATTATCAATTCAGCTTGCAAGGGAGACTTTCTTTGACCCAAAACTTTGGCTCTCTTGGAGTGACTACAATTCAGTATCTTCTGCTACAAGATGATGCCCTAACCTTCGCATGTGTGGAGGAATATAGCCCAAAACAGATCTAGATTGATTCTCTCTTCCTTCTTCTTTCTTCACTAGGTATTAGGCTTCTTTCTCTATCTTGATTGAACTTCTCTTGATGCTTGAGTGAGTGAGTCTTGAATGAGGTCAAGTACTCCTTTATATAGGCTATCTTGAGCCCTCAAATAGGCCAACTTCACCTTCTAGATAGGCCAATGTGCTTGTTAGTTCTTGACAAGGTCTTGGAGGGTCATTTGACTCTATTTTGACTCAAATAAAATTTCTTTACAATATGTAACATGCCCAAGAAGGGTCTTTCATACATGAAAATGAATTTCTAGACTTGTAGACTCAACGAAGAGCCCTAGAAGCTCTCAATGGGAGATTGACCTATAAAACAAATTTACTTGAGAATGAAACCCATGCCTCAAGAATAACAATAATAAATTGTTTTTCTCATTACACCAAATCCATAAAATAATGATTACATATGTCATTATGAAGACAGAACCTAGTTACATATTTCAACAACCCTCACATAGATGACAAAGTGAGGACTTCACATACAATCAAGAGGCTACAACAATGGAAAATTTCAAGGATATATGCATCCTTGGAGGATTAATAGGAAGAGAAGAACACCAATCCCTTATGATTGAGGTGGAAGGTAAGATTTCAAATCAAGATGTTTTTATTTTAATTGATTCAGGTGCAATCCACAATTAAATTGATCCAAAATTAGTGAATATATTTCATTTGATGAAAAACAAGCTTGAAAGATCATTTTTGGTTCAACTAGCCATCATAAATCAAGAGAATAATCAATGAGATTGGCAAGAGTTGTCCCATAAATCTAAATGGAGTGGATACATTTGAAAACATGAATACCATTTCATTGGGATGTTATGACATTCTAATTGGACTAGATTAGTTGGGCAAGTATCATGCTAAATTAGATTTCCATAACAAGAATTTTACTTGTCTTGATGGAGGAGGAAAGTAGAGTAGTGTGCAAAGAATTCTAAGACCAATTTCTATAAGGGAGATTTTAGCTTTACAATTGAATAGAAGCTTTAGGAAATGAGGTCAATTATTTGTAAACAAAGTCACCAATTTAATGAGAATTTGACCAAATTCTTGTTTTTTTTAGAGGTAGCATCAAATCATAATTTTCTTGTTGATTTTGAAAAATGGTGATGCAACATCACATTTTTTTGACACATTTTTTTGACATTTTAAATATTCTTATTTATAAAGTATAAACTTTTTTTTTTCAAATGTTGGTTTTTAACCACTTTTCAAGTTGTCTTGTTTTGTTTTTTTCCTCAAATGTTAGCTTTTAAAGTGTTTTCAAGTTTTTTTATTTTTTTTTTCAAATGTTTTTTTTAAATGAAATTTTCAATTTTTGTTGTAATGTTAAAAAATTTGAAAACAATAGTTTTTTATATACTTTTGTATCATTAATTAATTAATTTAGGATGACATTTTTTTTAATAAACTGTAAAATATCAATTTTAATAGTTTGTTTTTTTTTTTTAATACATAACAAACAAAGGCTACATAGTAGCTAGTACTCGCCGCTTAGCTTAAATACAACTTAATTAAAACAAAAAATAATAAAGATGAAGATTTCATGAAAAAAATAAAATAATTATTAAAATATTGTATAATGCCATCACCAAAAATTAAGAAATATAATTAACTAATATTGTTTATATTAACATAATTACACTTTAATATATATATATATATATATATATATATATATATATATATATATATATATATATATATATATATATATATATATATATATATATATATAATAAGTCATCTTAAATTAAATATGGACAAAAAAGTCTAATTCATGAAAATGGAAATAATAGAAAACAAAAATAAAAAAGTTAAATAAAAAGGAAATAGAACTAAAAACAAAAACTTAGTAACTAATAGAAATGGAAGTTACTAAATATCCTATAATAAGATATCAATATAAATAATTAAATTTAAATAATAATAAAAAAACAAAAAAAATGAATTCCCAATATTAAATTATGGATAAGCGGCATAAATTTTTGGTGAAAGACAAAGTCAAAGAAAAACTGAATGCATAATACCATGTCACCAAAAAACAATAATTCTAAACATTTGAGAAAAAATTACATTTCGAATAAAAAATAAACATGTTAAGAGATTTTTCTTAAAATAACACGTCAAATAAAGGTTTTTTATGGAAAAATTTAATTAAAAAAGACAAAAAAAATGTTATTAAAAAAAAAGAGCAGTTTGTTTTTAATTTTCTCTTAGAAAAATAGTAATTAAATTTTTTTGTTTTTTTTCAAATGATTCACATAAAAATTAAACTAGCAATTGCCCCTAAAGGTGCAAAGGTACACCGAAGGAATGAAACATTTGGAAGATCATCTCTCCATGAATATAGCTCACCAAATAGTTTAAACAAATTTAAAAATAATCGACACAAGGATATACCAATTGCATGGAAGTTTCACGAGACATTATGGTTCATTTTCTTTCACCATTTCAATCAAGGAATTTATACAGAAAAATAAAATCTCCATAATTGATCTTGAAAGCGTATATATACGTGCATTTTTCCACTTCAACTAAAAAGTAAACAAGTTGCAGAATCCTGGTGTCAATTTGTACCACTCCTTGTAGATCCATCCTTTAGTGAACACTTGGGAATGTGTGGCCCGAGATTGAGATGTTTGGTTGCCTGCCTCATTCTTATCATTACCATCCATACAATTTATGAGGAGAATTGTATGAGGATAATATACATACGCATGCACTAGAAAATCACACAACGTCTCCTGTCCAAGTTCCACTAGATTGAGAGTAGGAGTTCCTTGGGAGAAATTCCATGGGATTCTACATGAAGGAATTTGAAAAGGAAATAGAAACACTAAATTATATGGTTGAGTATATCACATTCAGGATGGGAGTTACTGCGCCACCAAGCTACGATGAATTCATTTAGCTAATTGTGGATAAGGTATGTGTATTCATATTGTTTTGCAATGAAAAAAAATACAATTTATCATATTTTTCTTATAATTTTTCCTTCATTTTCAAGAACTTGATGCAGTTGTACGATTAATGATCATCGCAGCAAAATGACCCCACAAAGTAGATTTTACACAACCTTTATTGACTCAAGTATGGTGAGAGTAATCTATCTGAAAGATGAAAATTCCATTTGTTCCTTCTGCCTTGATTTCTATGAAGCCTTTCACCATCAGTTGTGGCTTCTAATAGTCATGTTCTTCATTTGTGAGTCCTTGGTGGTCTTTCTTTTGAAGAGTTGAAAGAATCCACCCATCCGAGGAATGTAGCTACCAACCAATTTGAAAAAATATTAATGTAAGAAACAACTTTGGGCATTCTCTATTCAAGCACCTTGAGAGATTAAACATTCAATTACATAAATTCTTCATGCAATGCTCCAGAATGCTTTTCATATATGAACTAGCATAATCAAAGAAATTTCCTGAGCTTGAAAAATTGAGCATGGCTATGTTTGTATCACATAGGATGGTCAATTATTTGGCCTTCTTAAGTGGGCTTGCTCTTCGCTTAGAGAAGGAAACTTGCCTGCTCATTGGATTTTCTATCCTTTTTATGTCTATTTTCCCTCTTCCCATCGCTTCTCTTTTTTTTCCCCTGGAAAAATCATAATCTTTCATTATACTTTGAAAAATTACATATTGTAGATGCATTGTGATGCATATGCTAGAGTCTGTCAGCTTGATGGCTCGGCAAGATAGATATCAAATATATCAACCTATTTGACCAGATCATCGCGCAGGATGTTCGTTAATGGTCCATTTTATTTTAAATACATATTGCCACGCATGGCCTTTTTATATATTCCGTCCCAAAAAAGTAATCAAAAAACTGTACAATTCCGTCAAAATTTTATAACAGTATTCTGTTCATGGGTTGTCCGCCCTGTGGTACTGAGAGTCTATATATGGCCGGTGATAATATTGAAAAGCATTTGTCCCTCGCTGCTCCTGTATCAACCACTCGCCTCAGGGTAGTGACGTGGCCGCCTTGCATAGTTCGTTGGCACAGCTGTTATGTTCCCTGTAAATATGTTTACAAGTAATATCATTAAAATGTGCCTTCATGATATTTATTTCATCCAAAATAGTGCTGAGAGTGTGTGTGTGGCATGCAGATGTAGCATTGAACCAGTCTACTATGATCTTTGAATCACCAAAAATATGTATGTTCATGCAGTTATGACCCAATGTGAAATGCATGAGGTGCCGAAGTGTAATAAGCTCAGAAAAATTGTTTGTGCCAGTGCCCAAACCCATTTTAACTTTATAGTAGTGATGTTCGTTCATGTAGAGGATAAATCCGCCCCCGCACCCCTGCTGTTGGGCTGCGCCATCAAAAAATGCCCATGGGGTGTTTTTGTCTATGAGTGGAGGTTCACGTGGTCTACGGGTTCGAGTTTGTGGTGGATCTGGCATATTATTGTATGTTGTAATAATCAGAGCTTGGGTGTGCATCCAGTTTATAGATTTTCCATCAAATATAGCTCTGTTCCGTGCCAACCATACATGCCAGCTGATTATGAGGGGGAGGCTCTGAGATTTTGATCCCTTGTGCCAATGGTACCAAGCTTCCCATGCCCCAATCAGGTCGACACCCTCCCAGATGCCCGTGAATTGTATCGCAGGTGTTATGTTGCGCCACAGGTTCGTTAGAACAGTACACTTCAGAAAGTGGTGTTTTGTTGATTCAGCATCATTTTTACACCGCGAACACCAAGTAGGCCCATGAATGGCCCGGCGCATGAGGTATTCCCTGGTGGGGACTTTGTTTTTTAAAATACACCAAAAGAATAATTTGGTCTGAGGAGGTGCTGTGAGATTCCAAATGGCCTTCCACCAGAAGGTTATCGGTTTGGAACCTTGTGTGATATCAACACTTGGTAGCCGCCTTTCGGAGTATATATGCCACTTTCAAATTGTTGCCAAATGAGCTCGTCTAGTCCTTCTTTTATCCTTATATGGAATTCTTGTAGTGCTGTAATGTAATCCTTCCATTCATTGTGCCAGCATTGGGGCAAATTAATTTGCTACGCGGTTTTCCATCGTTGTGTGAGGATGGTGGTATTGAGAGGATCCGCAATGTTGGCTATGACCTTGATATCTTGGGCATGTATATGCTGAATAAGCTCCTTGGTTAAGCGATGTCTTCCACCACTCCCTATCCAGGGATCAATACCAATGCGTGCCGACTGTCCATTATTTATTCTCCATATCAAATTGTCCCTGATGAGTGGCAGAGAATGTAGAAGTGCCTTCCAGACAGATGACATGCCGATTTTAGGCCAATTTGGGAGTCTTATCCATTCCATGATATTCATAGGCCAAACATATTTATGGTATGATATGTTCGTCCAGAGATTTTGTTTCGTGAGCAAAGTCCACCCCATTTTAGCAGCTAGAGGTTGAGCAAAAAGAGGCGGGTCTTTTAAGCCCCAGCCTCCCCACCTTCCCATCGCTTCTCATTGCATGTATCCACCTTATAATTATTGATAATTAAATTAAAATTCTATTTTTCATAAAAATAAATAAATAAATAAACTTACAAAGATACTTTTATTTGTGTATGATTAAATTCATTGACTCTTTAATTTAAAAAGTGTATATACTTTTCCTAAAAATCAAAAGTATATATCAAGATGATTTGTAGTTATCCTTGGAGATATGAGAAGAGAGGCAAACAAAAATCATTTTTTCCTATAACCAAATAAAAATTTACTAAGGTACACCTTAAAAAGCATATACATACCTTATAAAATCATTATACCTTATGAACTATTGATTGAATCTAATTGAATTGATATACAAGATACAAAAGAAAAATTACAAATACAATGGTGGGCTTGAACACCATGTTGTGTTATGTGTGTAAATTGAGTGTATATAGATAGTGGACTTAGATAGTCTATAGATCATTATCTTCGACAATAAGAGATCTAAGAAAATATTGCATTCAACTCTGGTTTATGAAATTTTACAAACACAACTAAAAAGAAGCTTTGATTAATAAACCATTACGACTCAACCCATGGCTATTTCCCTCCCAAAACATAATTCATTAGAGGGGAGATTTACATATCAGACAAGTCAATAAAAATTATTTCTTTGTTAGTGACCCACAATGATAGAGGCACATAAAGGTTATCCAAATGAAGCTTATGTGCCTAAAGAGAAGGTGTTGAGAAGCTACTAAACTATATGACCCAACATTTAGATTTGATCTAACATAGTAAAAATGTTTAAATACTAACAGTCTTATCCTTCCATTTACATCGCAGAAACTCCTTTGGTGATCTCCAAAACTTTCTCGTCTACGCTTGCAACTTTAGTTATACGATATTCACTCTAAGCCTTCATTAACCATTTGCATTTTATTTCTAATATGTGGAGTAATTGAACTTTTTTTGGTCTTACCACTCTAATTATTATTGCAAACTCTGCAATGGATAAGATATTGAGCAACTATTCAATTTCTGTGAAGTTTTCAGGAATGTCATCCAATGACAACCTCCATGTATGAACATTAATCTCATAAGTATGAATACCCTACACAGATATTGTTGATATGAAACTTGACCTTGAATTCCTCATTGCTACAACCCCATTCCCAGCTGATATATACCCTTTTATAGAGAGCTTCTCCAACACAAGACATGTGAAGGTTTCGTCTCTACTCTCATGCTCTGCACCATCAAAGCTAAGTAACTCACATAAATCTTTTACAGATATCACCACCTTTAATCGAAGCACAATACAATCCCCTAGACATTGTTGCGAGGGAGTTGTTATATTATGTCTAATATTATCAGTATTAGTAGGTTTGGAGGGTCGTCTCTCAAAATTTGAAAACTTAGGGTTATGCATTAAAAGTGAGCTCTGCTTTGCATCACCGTTGCTTTTCTCTGCCTAAATAGATTTCCAACAATGAGACCCGCTATCACCTGCAGAGGCCTTTGATCGAAGATAATTATCAATAGAAGAACCCCAAAACTATAAACATTGCCCTTCTTTGAGAGAACATTGTCACCGCCATACTTATGTCGAGGTAAGCCTACAAATCATAAGGCCTTTGGTGAAGGCACTACTCTTCTTGTAGTAGATGCAATTTAGAAACATTTCCATGGCAAGGAAACGACGACGCAGGTGAAACGCTTCCACCACAAATAAATGGCGATGCACTTCTCAACAAATTCCATGACATCATCTATACTGCCACGTGTCAAATTTGATTTGATTTGAAGGGAAGAGGATGAAAATACACAAATCGTATTAGCGAAATTTTCCCATCCAAACCCATCATAAGAACACCTTCGATGTAATTAAAAATAAAATAAGAAAAATATTAATCATAAAACAATAGCTAATGAAAACTTATTCTTATAATAAAATTTCAAAGTCAAGACATGACAAATATAACTCATTAATAATTTTTAAAATGGAGCTTGTTTTTCGCATAACCTAAAATTAATCAACAATATCATATAAGCCAAATTTATCATCTTCAAGAGTTTCATTATTATTTTCTTCCATGGTGTTTTATGCTTCTGTTGAGTTATTTTCCTCTCCCGTATGATCTTTAATGCTCTCAAATCTCCCAGAGTATTCCATTCCAATAAATCCATCTAATGATGGCTTTATTTCATTTGATTTTTTTACCACACATGATTCAGTAGAATCTCCTTTCCTCAAACCAAATTCTTGCATTGCATCTCAAAGAACTTTAATTGCATTAATTCTTTGATGAATAAAATTATATTGTAGTGGTCATTTTCAATGGTTCTCCAATTTCTTCCTTTTTGTAAGCAACATGCTAGTATTGTACCTAATCACCAAATACAAAATAATTAATTAAGTAAATTAGTATAAACACATATAAATTAAAAAATAATAAAGATTGAAATTTGATTTCATATCATAAATCATACTTGAACCTAAGAACAAATCCATAACCAAATCTCCTTAATTTGAACATAAATCCATAAGAAAATTAACCATTGCTTGTGGCTTTTAATAAATGTTACGATATCTCATTTCATATCTTTTCCTCATATGTTAGTTGAATATACCATTATAAACCATTAGTTGAATATGGCCCTTCCATTTACTTGTTTCAAAATAATATATTTATAAATATCATCTTTTATGTAGGACTCAACATGTACCAACTTAGAATCACTTGTAACCAGTTGATCTCTACAACTAATCAAATTTGGCTTTTACCTATAACATGAAATAATGAAAATTTAGTGAACCCATATTATATATAATTTTAATTTCTTACCATGGAAGCTACATTCTTGAGTTTGTTTATTTCTTGAAACTTGATAGTACTAGTCCTAATTGTGTGATTTAATGAAAAGTCACAACTATCCAAAGTGGTAATGTCGTGACTTCTAGAAATCCCATAACCACTTTATTGAAATTTTGGTAACTATAAGGTTGACTATCATATCCAATGTTTTGGAAATTGAAACCATGAGAGATATCTCCAATAATAAGGGATGATTCCTTTTTATGAACGAGATTTACAATATTTCACAATCTCCTAATATCATTTGATACTTGATCATTTTGAGCCCATTCCAAATGTAGTGATCAAGAGTAGAATCAAGTTTAACATTTTCAAGGTATTGTTTTCTTTTCCTTTCAAAGTTAAATTTTTGAATGAAAGTTTTGAAAGTCTTTTATACTCCTTTTGTATTCCTCTTCAACATATTTAATGACATAGACAAATATAATTATAAGTAATACAATAAAAATACTTTACAAATGAATAAAATGAATGTATTAAATCAACGCATATTTTTGAATGTAACAAAAATTTGTTTCAATGTTGTTAACTTCATTTGAATAGTTGCATCTGACATCATCCCAACTCTCCTCATTCAACATTTTAACTATTTCTTCTTTAATTCTCATATAATCCTTGTGTGTGTGTCTGTGTATACACTAAAAACAAGAATATGTTTAGAATGAAAAAAATGTAATCTAAAAATAAATCAACAAATTTAATTTTAAAATTCATTGGACATTTCTTCTATTGATTATTCACCCAACTTTACACAAGATAATATTGTTATGACAAGTATTTCATCATTCACTCATTGCATTGCTCTCAAAGATGTGATAGTCATATCTTTTGGAAGATTACTGATTTTAAGATTTATCTTACTCGTTCTACATGTTAAAGATTTATACTTTTTAACCCTCTAATTTTTAATGCTAATATTCTCCCACATGTTGAAAATTTTATTTATCAAATCCCATTTTCCTAGTTTTAAATCTCAATTCGAAAAAACTATCCATACCCCTAAATGCATCACTTACTTTGTGATTTTTTCCTTTAACATTTTCCTCATCAATTGGGAAGCCTATTTCATACAACATTACTTTTGAAAGCTTGGAGTAACATTTATCTTGTCCTCGTCACATTGTTGTTCAAATTCATTATAAATAAATCTGACCCTTTAGATGAACATCAAACATACTATATTCATTATCTGTATTATGATCCCATGTCAATAACTTTACTTTCACATCTGTCAACCAAAATAAATGATACATTTCACTATTTCATAAAGTGGGTCAATGGGATACTCCTACATCGATTCTCTTTTAGCATATGTAGAATAGTTATCCCTAATCACATAATATTTGTAAACCCATTTTGATCTATCAAATGCCTCCTTGCTAGTAATCTTTGTTGGATCAACAAGAACCACATAATCAACCATATGTACGTATGGACTGTACCTAATCAATGGTTCAAGTTATTTATATTTTCCTTCTAATTTGATATTTAGATTGTCTTTCTATAGGTCCATAAAGCTACTTAACATTCAACTTAAATGTATGGACCTCATCAACCAAGTTGTTCTTTCTCAATTGGTTTAAAGTGGCCTTTTTTTCTTTCTTTTCTTTTTTGAATCATTCTTTAAATCAATGCCTAGTGCTATGCTTTCTCTGTTGTCTTTAGATTTTTAACTATGATCTGCAGTAACACCCATGGTTTTTTATAATGACCAACAACATTTGATTCCTTCCTCTTATCATTTAAATAATTTTCTTCTAAATCAACAATCTGCTCATAATCAACTGGAATAGAAATATCATTGGACATACTTTTCTATTTTTTTATGGGTCTTCCTATTTTCAACAAGAGTTGTAACCTCATTGCCACCAATGACATCATCCTCTTCATCTTCAGTTTCCACATGTTGAAAGTCACTTTTTAAACCTTGTTAGATTGATTATTTTTATTCCTTTTTTCATGATTTTGTATATCTACTCCTGTCATTTCAAGTTTTGTTGCTATTTCTCCTTTCTTCTTCTGCTTTATTAGTATAAAAATTATTGATCACTTCCATGATATCTATCTCTGTAAGATAAATTCTTTCCAACATAATGGAAAGTGGCATAGCAAAATCCTATCAAAATAAAATATAACATTTTAGTGATAAATACATTTAAAAAATGTAATGATACTTACAATAATACATAATATATAAATATAAATAAGCAAATTTACATTTCTTTTCTAAATATTTTCCATAATAACTGGATAGATTTCTATAAAATCTTTTGTCATATTATAATTACTCTTTTTAAAATGATTTCTAATCTTTCTATATGTCTTGATTGTTTTACAAGAGCATAAACAATACCATGCTAAAGATGTGATAATATCTTTAAATAAATTGAATAAAAAAATGAAAACAAAACTGAATTAAATAAATTAAATAAATAAGCTTTAAACATATTAAAATTAATTAAAAAAAAAAAACATTTTTTTGGGTTAAAAATCCATGGAGATTTGAATTTTGTATCTCACAATTTACATAAGACTTTATAACATGGTGACAGATTAAAAAACAAAAAACAATTTTATTTTTAAAATAAACAATATACAAATTAAAACTAAATTAACAATTAAAAATAAAATTAATTAGAACCTGGAAAATAAAAAATTTACAAACATTCAAGAAAAAACAAAAAATATTGAATAAAAATTTCAAAAATTTAAAAACACTAAAATAGTTAACAAATTAAAAAAGAAAATTCTAATCCTAAAACAAAATTAAAATTAAAATACAAAGAAATAAAAATTAAAAGTAGTAATAAAATCATAAATTAAAAAATAAAAACAATAATAAAATCGTAAAATTAAAAAAAATTCAACCAGATTTAAAAAATAAATTGAAAAATAATAAAAGAAAATATATAATAAAATATGAAAAATATTATATACAGAAGTCACTGAGACGAAGGGGTTATGCTAAGTATCGCCCTCCCCCATTTCAACGAGGTTCAACGAGGAAGTGTGATGCTTTAGTGGTTATGCTGACACCCTTTTTAAACCCAATGGGACGAAAGGGCAATGACGTACATCACCATGTCCCCATTGCAATGGGGAAGTGAACCTTTGGCGCCTAATGGGGTGGAAGGGCAATGTCGGACATGATTTTTTCTTTGTTTTTCTTTCACAATAATAAAAAAAGTTTTAAAATGGTTGATTTTTAATTATAAAAAAATACTGATTTTACACAAATTTATTTCTAAATGATAAAAATATAAAAAAATATTAACATTTTAAATGAGTAGATTAAATTTTGAAGAAATATTTTAGAAAGTGTTTTTGAGTAAATTTTGGAGGGAAATTTTTGGAGGAAAACTTTAGATGGAAATTTGATTCTTTAAGTTGTAAGATTGTCAATGGGAGAGAGGGAATTTGTATCATTCTAAATTTTCTATGAAAAATCATGAAAGTCATCTTTTTCACCCACTGAGGAGTTTAATGAACATGTTAATTAAGAAAGTCCTAATCATAAGGACTATGAAGGCACGACTGATGAAGGGGAGGATGAAGAATTTTTTCCAAACGAGAATTTTAAAGGCACATATGAGGATGATGGAATTCCTTTTAGTGAGGATTTTAAAGGCATAGATGAGGATGATGGATTTCCTCTTAGCGAAGATTTCAAAGACATGAATGAGGATATTGGATTTCCTCCAAATAAAGATTTCAAAGGCACAAATGAGGTTGGTGAATAATTTCCTTTGAGTGAGGATTTCAAAGGCACAAATGACGATGATGGATTTCCTTCAAGTGAGGATTTAAAAGGTATAGATGAGGATGACAGATTTCCTCCAGGTGAGTATTTCAAAGGCACATATGAGGATGTTGGATTTCCTCTAGGTGAGGATTTCAGAGGCATAGATGAGGATGGCGAAGATTTCAAAGGAACATATGAGGATGGTGAAGGATTTCTTCCGAGAGAGGATTGGAAAGGCACATATGAGGATGATGGATTTCCTCTTAGAGAATATTTCAAAAGCATAGATGAGGATGATGAATTTCCTTCGAGCGGTGATTTCAAAGGAAAAAATGAGGATGGTAAAGAATTTCCTCCGAGTGAGGATTTCAAAGGTGCAAATGATGATGATGGATTTCCTTTGAGCGAGGATTTCAAAGCATAGATGAGGATGATGGATTTCCTATAAGCAAACATTTCAAAGGAACAAATGAGGATGATGGATTTTTTTCGAGTGAGAATTTTAAAGGCACATAAGAGGATGGTGAAGGATTTCCTTCAATTAAGGATTTGAAAGGCACAAATGAGGATGTTGGATTTCCTCTGAGAAAATATTTCAAAGGCATAGATGAGTATGATGGATTTCATCCAAACAAGGATTTCAATGGCACATATGAGTATGGTGAATAATTTTCTCTAAGTGATGGTTTCAAAGGCATGGATGAGGATGATGGATTTCTTCCAAGAAAGGATTTGAAAGGGACAAATGAGGATGGTGGTTTTCCTCCAAGCAAGGATTTCAAAGGCTCATATTAGGATGGTGAAGGATATCCTTTGAGTCAGGATTTAAAATGCATAAATGAGGATGGTGAAGGACTTCCTTTGAGCTAGGATTTCAAAGGCACTAATTTTGAATGATGTATTTCTGCCAAGTGATGATTTCAAAGGCATCGATGAGGATGGTGAAAATTCTCCGTAGAGTGAGGATTTAAAAGACACCAATGAGGATGGTGAAGCATTTCCTCTATGCTAAAATTTTAGAGGCATCGATGAGGATGATGGATTTACTTCGAGTGAGGAATTCAAAGGCATAGATGAGGATAGTGAATAACTTCCTCCAAGAAAGGATTTTAGAGGCATTGATGAGGATGGTAAAGAATTTCATCTGAGCAAGCATTTCGAAGGAACGAATGAGAATGGTGAAGAATTTCCTCCGAGAAAGTAATTTAGAGACACTGATGTGTTGGCATTATGGTTAATGTGTTGTCCTTAATGGCAATGTACTTGATAAATATGTCAACATTGTGATATCAAGATGATTATGCAGATTGGAACAAATGCTACATAGGTGATGAACAGGAAAATGAAAGTTCAGAGATAGATGGATGATAAAAGAAAATTTTGAGAAAGTATATGCAGATCCTAAGAAGCAAGGTTGCATACATACACAGGTATTGTGAAGAAAAGTCATGTACATAATCTGCACCATGGTAATTTGGGTACCATGGGTCATTACCATGGTATTGGCCCATAGTAATGAAAGCAACAACAATTATTTTATCCCGTCAAAGAATACCAACAGTATTACTAAGGGATTTGCCTAAGGTATTAGCTAAGACTAAAACCTATATAAGGATATGGAGATCAAAGTGTTAGGTGTGCAGTATTGGGTTGTCTATGAATGATTTGATCTAAAACAGGTGTGCACCAGGGAGCAAGGAGAAGACTCATATCTAAAAGATCTAAAATATGTGATTGATTGATTTACTTGTTGCAAATATTTAAGTAGTTGATATTGATGAAACTGTGATATTGTGATCTAAATGATTTATTCAGAAGTCTGTAGTATTGAAAATAAAGGGTGCAAAAAGTGAAATTATGTTTGCAGCAAAAGTTTTTTTGGATTTGTACAAGGGTATGTTTTGGCATAGTCACGTACGTACATGGATCCATTTTTGTAGGGTGGCGTATATATTATACAAAATAATTTTTAGTATGAATTGATGTTTCCTAGTTTATTTGCTACTGTTTGTCAATGATGTCTCTATCACGATGATCTATGTCTAACAATGAAGATTGGAGTGACTTGGTTGAATTGATCAGTTTTAATGATACAAAAGTTTGACTAAATGTATGATCGATGGTTTGTAATTGTTTTAGAAATCTGTGTTTGTCTTAGTGATCTATAAATGGTGAAATGCTCTATGTATGGTTCAGTGATTGATGATTTGGTATTCATTATTCTGAGATCTATACACAATTGTTATACAGAGAAGGAACATATATACGTGAGTTTTAATGAGTACAGTTGTGTACATAATTTGATGTTTGTTATTTTTGGTTGGGTTCTGCATTCAATGATTTGATGCTTCAGAATTTTAGTTGATTTGTAGTGTGACAATGTCTCAGATTCAATGCTTCAATTTGTTTGGGTTTATGGTTGATATGGGTCCAGTTTGAAAATTTAATGAAAGGTGGCCTACAAGTTGTGTGATGATTGTTTGACAGGTGGATCTAGTTTGAAATATTATGAAAAGTGGTCCACAAGGAGCTAAGGGTTGCAACCTTCAGAAAGGGGTAGGGGATCCCTTTCGACAGGATCTGGTAAACAAGTTTAGGGGGTTGTAGCTCACTTTCAATGATTGTTATATAACGAGAGAAGGTTGTATCCTTTTTCAGGTGGATGCTTGCATACTAATAGGAGTCTGCATCAATATAATTGTAATATTTTTCTTTATATCATAAGAAAGAAGATAGATACAACAATAATAGTGGTTTTCTCCCAGATTGGGTTTCCACCTAAAATCCTGGTGTTCTATGTGCTTTTCTCATTTTTTGTGATTTCTTATGTTCTTTACTGCATAATGAAAATTAATTAATCTTCAGGTGCAATGATAAAAGATAATCATCTGCTATAAAAATCAGTAAGCTAGATATACGCTAGTTTCCTTCTCTAAAGTAGCATACATACGCAGGTTTATTTAATAACAGTAACATACATATGTCGGAATATCAAATTTGGAATATTTCATTTCAAATATTGATTCAGATAAGGTCCCTCAGAAGAAGCTTGATTTCTTAAAGGGAGTTCAAGATGAGCAGTCAAGTGGGAGTATCTTCTATCATGGCACCTTTGTTTAATTGAACTAAATTGGTATTTTGGAAAGTTAGAATGAGAGCATATTTGCAATCACTTGGAGCTGATTTATGGGCAATCATTGAATGAATATATCAATACCCATCCTCCATTCCCATAAATGATGTAGGGAAGAAACAATATGAGGCCAATGCAAAGGTTGTCAATGCTCTCTTAGGAAGCTTAGCATAATCGTAATTTGTGAAGGTCATGCAACTGAATACCGCAAAAGCTATATGGGATAAGATTATCCAAAGTTATGAATGTGAAACTAAGGTAAAGAGTGCTAAAATTCAAACGTTTAGAATTCAATGAGACTCTCAGAATGCATAATGATGAAAGTATTGCAAGATTTTTCCTTAGGGTAGATGAGATTGTTAACTCAATGAAAAATCTTGGTGATGAAATAAAAGATTCAATTATTGTTGAGAACATTGTTGAAGAATATAGGGAAAATTATCTCTTAGAGATTCTTCTTTAAACCTATTGATAATGTTTGAGTTATCTTGATTCTTTAATATTCTTATCATTGTTATGTTAGTGCTTTCATCAAACAATTATCAAAACATAAGATCAACAGTAGAACAAGTGCATAGTATGTTGGCTCCAAGCCAGGAAAAAACTCTCCTCTTGAGAGTAAAACCCTTGAATCTCTTCTTATAGATGTTTAATAGATGAAATTCCAAGATGCTTGATAAAAATTTTGACTAAAGATTACCTTCAACACGTTTTGTCACTATCCCTTGCACTGTCACACTCTTAGGTATTTATAACACTGTATTCCTTCCTATTTTCGGCCTTCTCACCATTCACTGTTTCTTCACTGGATCATTCGAAACTTTACTGACACGCAGACTTCATTATGAGACTATATTATATCCAGGCTTCAACAGATCTCTGTGATCTTGTATAACTTCCACCGAGAGAGTAAGTATGCTTCACTGAGAGACTGCGGATGTCCAACCAAGAGACAGTAGTATTGTACCGAGAGAATATATATATATATATATATATATATATATATATATATATGTATGTATGTATGTATATATGCAGATGCCCAACCAAAGAGATAGTAGTGTTGTACCGAGAGATGATGTGTATCTTAACAATGGACTATGGTCATGCATGAAATTTATCGAGGGATAGAGACTTGCTTCTTCATTACTCGACTATGGTTCTGTGTATACTTCACCAAGGAACAATGTAGGTTTCTTCACAAGGAGATTGCGGTTCTGTAATACTTCACCTCTTCTTTTCTTCTACGAATTCATCCGAAGTCACTATCTTGAAATGTCACTTTATGCGCTATACATATAGGTCAACATTGACATCTATTAGGTTGACATGTGAGCCATAGATCAGGCCGACTTAAGGAGACCACTGTGTATGTCATTCAACCGACTAGCAAGGGATAGTGATAGTAGTTTCATTGAAGCGTAAATCCTTTGACATGACTGTAATAATACTTATGTTTAAGACACAGAAAGTCCTAAAGACATCAAGAATATGTCTTTCTCTAATGATAAATACATCTTGCTCATGAAACCCATGATGCAAGGAACACTAAATGTCTTCTTGTCATAAGATTATATTTTACATGTCATAATGAAAACCGAACCTAGTTACGTTTTCTTCAACACTCCCTCTTAACTAGGGAGGTATTCATTAAATGGTACTATTCATTACTAAAGAGATCTCATAAGAAGAGTCAGACTAGTAATCCATCTGTATAGCATCATGATAACCAACATTGTCATATAGCAAGGCCTTGACTAACAACTCTATCTCTTTTAATAGATCAGAGCACAATGTTGGCGAGACCAATGATGATAGACACCTTCATCATTGTCTCTTAAGGTACATACCCACCCGGGAATTCACCGAGTATGACCTTCTATAACTATTCTTATCTTGGGTTCCCAGCCCTCAAAGAATATCGTTCCTCTTACCTACTCTTCTCTTGGATTCCCTACACATCCTCAAAGAGTATCGGATGCTAGATGATTACCCAATCCTCCCATTCTTTCTTCCAAAGTGAAGACAAGAATGTTGTGTCTATCTTGTGTCTACATTTCCATTCACATCATTCATCTAGACTTACGGTTATTAGTCCTGGTCTAGTGCATGACCCATGAAATGGAAAACACAATTGTCACTCCTTTGTAATCAAGGGTGATCAAAATCTCCCTCTTGATCAGAGACCTGTCAGAGCTCCCTCTTAACTAGGGACTTTTTCATTCATAAGCAACCTCTTCTTCAAGGGTCCTTCAGCTGCTTGATCTCCTTCCTTTCTTTGATTTCATGAATTCTTTGTTTGGAATTCTTCTAGGTAGGGCACCATCCATCGATCACTTTCCTTCCTGTTTTGTCATTTATTTATTTCTTCTAGGAAAGTGTCTTTCTTGTTATTCATTAGGTTTTCTTGTCATCTTGGTTACTCCTTTTTCATCTTTTCCATGCTTTGGAATACTCTTCCCATGGATTATTCGTAGTACTTCCGTGTTTACATGCTTTGACCTAGTAGCCCATGGTGACTTCATCTTGATATTACTTCAATATTGATTTTTATTTTGTTGGATGGCTTCCTCATCACAACATCTTTGTAGAGTAGAATCAGATATTTTCATCTTTTATATCTCCAAGGCCTTCATAGGTGTCAAAGGTCCTTTCTTCCTTTATCAGAGTTGTCTTGCCTTCTTTCAGGAGATATCTTCAAAGTATCTTGTCATATAGTGATTCTCGTTGATCATGGTGTTCTTCCACATGCTTGATCTATTTCTTCATTTTCTTCTTCTTAGAAAGATTGGTCAATCATCTAATGCTTCTTATGAGAACATTCCTTCATTGCTTGCTTTTTGGACTTGTCAACATTTCTTCTTTCTTCTTAGTCAGAAATATTACACTCCTTATGTGAGCATATTCTTTTGTTGACCTTCATAGTATTGTAGTACATGCCTTCGAGCATGTCCTTGGTGAAAGATATTCTTTCATACTTGATCATGTTATAGAACTATTCCCATGACTCAATAATATACAAATGATAACATGACTAAACTTTGATGCATACATACCTCATCTTGATTCTCCTTTGATCATCCTTTGGTGTGGCCCTTCTTGATTCATGTTAGCTTGCCTACATATCATCCTTTTTTTGAATCCCATGAATGAGATCCCAAATGAGACATCTACTTTGGTTCATGAACCTTCTTTGAAGATTCCATCATAGGATCTTAAAGACCCTTGCCTTGCAAATGTTTCTTTTCTTTTGATGATGAAGGTCTTCTAAGATTCTTAATCATGATCTATTTTTCTTTCATCATGGATGAGGTTCTATATTAGGTATGCTTCTTCTACATGAATATCTTGAGCTATATCTTCCATGCTCCTATATTCTAGAAGATATTTCTACTCATGCATTTTTGTTCTTATCATAGATGCTACATCTTCATGAGTATCTAGAACTCTATGTACATCATGCTTCTAGATTCTAGAGGATGATTCTAGCCATTCAATTTTAATTTATTCCTACATGCTCCTATCCTACTCAAAATTTTGAAAGAAGTCTAGAAGTAAAGAGTTTGACCTCGTCATAGTAGAGATCCAGAGGATTTTCCTTCTTCTTTCATCTCTTGAGTTATGTGAGCTTCTTCCCTCTTCCTTTTTTTGTTGTTGTCCTTCTTAATCTTAGGACAATTCCTTTTGTATTTTCCATATTCTTGGCATCCAAAACATTGGATTTTGGACATGTATTTTTTGTTTGTTCTTCGTGTACCAAACTTGCCAAATTTACCTTTTCTTTTGGCCATGGTAGAAAATGCTTGCTCCTTTGATCCCACATCTTCTTTTTCCTTAAGTCTAGTTTCCTCTGTCTTGTATAGAGACCACATTTCACTGAGAGTGGTTGCTTCCTTCTTGGCATATATGCTTGATGTGAAGTTTCCCCACTCCATAGGTAGAGCATTGAGTATTACAGTTGTCATCTCTCTGTCAGACATGACTTCCCCAAGCTCTTGAAGTTGATCTCTCATTTTAGATATTTTCATGAAGTAGGGAGCTATTCATTCGTTTGTTATCTTCATCTTGTATAATTCATTCCTTAGAGATATTACTTCCCTGATTGTCGATACCGAGAATAGCCCTACTATCTTATCATAAATTTCTTTCAATGTCTCAAATTTGGAGACAGAGGGAATGAGAGAGTATTTGATTGATTCTCTCATAATCCTTTGAGCTCTTGTCTCATCCTTATTGTACTTGGCTAAGGCTTGAGTTTTTTCCTTAGTAGGGATGGTGATATTCCCTTTGGCATGTTCTAGGAGTTCATTCTCCTAGATAAGTAGATCAATCCTCTTCCTCCATGCAAGAAAGTTATTGGTACCTACCAATTTATTGCTTTCCTTGCAAAAATAAATTGATGTATATTCAGAAGGGGACATGTACTTACTTGATATATTTCGAGATGTAATGGATTTTCTTCCTCCTTGAAGACTTGATGGCTTGTCTTCCCTGGATCTTGATGTTATTCAAGTTGCCTTCTCCAAGTGGACTTGCTTGATGATGAGATTTACTTGATTAAGAAGAGATGAGAGTCTGTATAATCTTCTTTCTCTAACTCCAATGACTCTAGCTTTTGCAATGCTTGAATCTTTAGCCCAAACTACTCCACCTTCCAACACAATTGATGTTTATCCAATTCCTCTGACGGGATAACTTTTGTTGTCACCTAGTTCCACTGATATGAAGATTTTTCCTTCAGATGTCGTCTTGAGTTTCTTGTGATATTCGGTCATATGTCTTGAAGCTCCACTGTCTATTACCCATATGTTTTCATCTTGGAATGTTCTTGATAAAGCTGAAAACAATCTTGAATCTTTTGGATCTTGAGAATAGAAGAATTTACTCCATACTGTTTTGAAGTATTGTTTGATTGGACCAACTAAAGATGGGCACTTCTCTACAGTCTTTTCCATGATATAGTTGATATTCTTCCTGCCCTCTTTGAACCATAGCTCCTATACCATGTTGAAGAATCTAAGGTAAATTATCTCTTAATGATTCTTTTTTAAACTTATTGATAAGTTTTGAATTGTGTTGCTTCTTTTAATATACTTATGGTTGTTATGTTAGTGCTTTCATCAAACAGTTATCGAAACATAAGATCAACAATAGAATTGAGAATAAAACCCTTGAATCTATTCTTATAGATGTTTAGTAGATGAAATGCTAAAACCTTTGATAAAACTTTTGACTAAAGATTACCTTCAACACGTTTTGTCACTATCCCTTGCACTGTCACACTCTTAGGTATTTATAACACTGTATTCCTTCTTGTTTTCAACCTTCTCACCATTCACTGTTTCTTCACTGGATCATTCGAAACTTTACTGACAGGCAGACTTCATTATGAGACTATATTGTATCTAGGGTTCAACCTTTGTGGTCTTGTATAACTTCCACCGAGAGAGTAAGTATGCTTCACTGAGAGACTGTGAATGTCCACCTAAGAGACAACAGTACTGTACCGAGACAATATATATATATATATATATATAGATATATACATATATATACATACATATATATAGATACATATATATATGTATCTATATATATATGTATATATATATACATATATACATATATATACATACATATATATATATATATATATATATATGTATCTATATATATATATATATATATATATATATCTATATATATATATATATATATATATATATATGTGTATGTATATATATGTATATATGTATATATATATATACATATATATATAGATACATATATATATATATATGTATGTATATATATATATATATATATATATACATATATATATATATATATACATATATATATAGATACATATATATAGATACATATATATATATATATATATATATACATATATATATATATATATACATATATATATACATATATATATACATATATATATATATATATATATATATATATATATATATATATATATATGTGGATGCCCAACTAGGAGATAGTAGTATTGTACCAAGAGATGATATGTATCTTAACAATGGACTGTGGTCATGCGTGAACTTTACCAAGGGACAGAGACTCGCTTCTTCAATACTCAATTGTGGTTTTGTATACTTCACCAAGGAACAATGTAGGCTTCTTCACAAGGAGACTGTGGTAATGTAATACTTCACCTCTTCTTTTCTTCTACGAATTCATCCGAAGTCACTATCTTGAAATGTCACTTTATGCACTATACATGTAGGTCAACATTGTGTATGTCATTCAACCGACTAGCAAGGGATAGTGATAGTAGTTTCATTGAAGCATAAATCCTTTGACATGGCTGTAATAATAATTATGTTTAAGACACATAAATTCCTAAATACATCAAGAAGATGTCTTCCTCTAATGATAAATACATCTTTCTCATGAAACCCATGATGCAAGGAACATGAAATGTCTTTTTGTCATAAGATTATATTTTACATGTCATAATGAAAACCGAACCTAGTTACATTTTCTTCCACAAAAATTCTAACATATCTAACCTCAAAGTCAATTCCAGAGTCTCTTCCATTGAATAAATGCAAGATTTGAAGAATCTCACTATTGAACAGCTCCATGGGATTTTAACAAATTATGAAATGAGAAAATGGGTTCCATCAGATACCAGAGAAGCAACATTTAAAGATACATACAAAGGGAAGGAAAAGGAAGATCTTAAGGAAAAAAGTTACATTTGAGATGATGAAGAAGCAAATTTCATGAAAAAACTTCAAGTAGAAATTGGAAAGTTTAGAGGTAAGATTCCTTTCAAAAGTTTTTCCCGTGGAAGGGTTGGTCACTATGCCGCTAAATGTCCTTATAAAGAAAATCATGAGAAAGGGAAGGATTTTCCAAAAGGGAATGTAAAAAGAAGGTTTAATAACAAGAAAAGCTTTTATACTCACGAAGATAGTGAATATTCTTCCAATAATGAGGATGTTGAATTTGATCAATACTGTCAATTGCTTATGGAATTTGAAGAAAAATATGTAGATGAATCTGGTGATATTTTTATGGATGCTCTAGAAGACAAGGAATTTTGTAAGGAAAACTCTCTTGTTTAAGAAATAACTCAGCTAATTTTTTTTCTAGAAGAATCTAAATTAACTGAAGAAGTTTTAAAGAAAAAAGTTCTAGAAAAAGAAAAGAACTATGAAAATTTAGAACTTGAAATAGTGTGTCTAAGAAATGAACATGAGAAAACAAGGGCTTTAAATCTTATATTTTCTAAAGGATCTGAGACTTTAGAAGAAATAATCAAAACGCTCTCTTCTAATCAATACAAGTCTTGGATACAATTCAAATGGTGAATCATTAAAAACTATAAAATCTTCTTAAACAAGTACAAGAAACTACATCAATGCAGTAAAAGGAAGCAGTCATCGAAATTATAATTCTCAACAAAAGACTGAAGGATAAAATATTTCTCAAGAAAAAAAAAAACTTACCATAATCAAAAGGCAAGCTACTCAAGAAGGCATTATACTCCCAGGTACTCCTACTTCAATGGTCAATGCTTCACTTATCATAATTTTTGTCACAAAGTTGTTTAGTGTGTTGATTATAAAACTATTATGAATAGAGAAGAAAGAAAACAAAAGAATGAGATTGGGGCAAAGAAATATTCTTATAATGTTTTATCACCTCTTTAAGATGAAATTTAATGTTCTCTTTTCAATAACTTTGGTCATAAAGAAAATGAATGAAAAATAAGAATGGGACCATCTTACCAACATGAGAAGAAGACAATAACACCCAAGGTATGGAAAAATAAAACTACAGACTCTGAAAATTGTGGTCTAGCTTTGTATGTAGGAGATAAAGAAAATTTGTGGTACATTTATAGTGGATGTTTGAAGCATATGACAAGTGACAAATATAAGTTTATTCCTTTTAATGAAAGAAAGAAAGAAAAGAATGTAACTTTTGGTAATAACTCACATGTTGCTATTAAAGGGAAATTAATCGTGTTGTTAAAGAAAAAGGTCAAGGTTGGAAATGTTTTATTTGTTGATGGATTAACACATAACTTGTTAAGTGTTATTCAAATGTGTGACAAAGGGTATTAAGTTGTTTTTAGATCAAAGAATTGTGTGTTAAGAAATCTGGACACATGTAAGATCATAATAAAGGGAGCAAGAACACTAGGCAATGCCTATGTCTTGGAAGGCAGCCAAAAACATTGTTACTTAAGAAAATCTGGAGAAAGATGGCTTTGGCACAAAAGGTTGGGACACCTTAGATTTTATCAATTATACAAATCAAGCCGAATAGGAGCATTTCATGACTTTCCCAACATCTCTCCACGTGAAAATAACATTTACAAATCATGTCAATTCGGTAAGAAAACCATAGTTTAGTTTAATACTAAAGAAGGTACCTCAAGTAACCCACTTGAACTTATTCATATTGATTTGTGTGGTCCTATGAAAAGGAATTCTCCTCGTGGTGAAAAATAATTCATATTATTCATTGATGATTTTACAAGAATGTGTTGGATTGGCTTACTAAAACATAAAGATGAAGCATTTGATAAATTTAAAGTATTCAAGGCTCTAGTAGAAAATGAGTTAGATTTGAAAATCAAATGTCTTAGATCTGATAGAGGAGGAGATTTTATATTTGATGATTTTTTTTTATTTCTTTCAAAAACATGGCATCAAAAGACAGTTTTCTATAGCTAAGACTCCTCAACAAAATGGAGTAGCAGAAAGAATGAACAGAACAATCCATCAAATGGCATGTTCCATGCTTGATGAGTTTGGAACCTTGCATACCTTTTGGGGGGAAGCAACACATACAACCATGAATATACTTAACAAATCTCATGTTTGGTAAGCATGCAATTGTCAAACACTTTAGAATTTTTGGAAAAAAATGTTACATAAAGAAAAATGATGATAATCTTGGAAAATTTGAATCTAGAGTTGATGAAGGAATCCTTCTTGGATACTCTTCTAGAAGCAAGGTATATAAATGCTATAATAAAAGGCTTCAAAAGGTTTTTGAATTCATATATGTTGTAATTGATGAAACATCTACAGGTACCAAAAGAGAAGAACCAACAGATGATGAACCTCTCCCTATTACAAGCTAAAAAGTTATAGGAGAAGGAAATAGAGAAGCATTAGAAGAAGGAAAAAAAGATACACATACATTAGAAAATACTCCTTCAAGGTATGTTTAGAAAAATAATCTTGAATCTCAAATTATAGGTGAAATGGAAGCAGGAATACAAACTAGAAGAACTCTTGTTGGAACTTCTAGTTATTTAGCCTTACTATCCACAATTGAACCTCAAAATATGAATCAAGAAATCAAATATGAATTTTGGGTTAAGGAAATCCATGAAGAACTTGATCAAATAGAAAATAACCATACATGGGAATTAGTACGAAGGCCTCGTGATAAAAATGTTATTGGGACAAAATGGGTGTTCAAAAAAAAATTGAATGAAAATGGAGAAGTAATTTGAAACAAAGCAAGAATTGTTTGCAAAGGCTATGCTCAACAGGAAGGAATAGATTTTGAAGAAATGTTTTCACCTGTAGCTAGACTTGAAGCCATAAGAATGTTTCTTTCATTTTCAATTTTTCATAACTTTAAAGTATATCAAATGTTGGCATTATGATTCTGGTTTGGCTCTATGGTACAGGTGTTGTACTTGATGGCAACTCACTCAAGTGGCAAATCTCTATTCAGGCTCTTAAAATGATGGAAAATAAGAGGTTCGCAGGTGCATCATTCAAAAGGTGCAGACCCGCAGGTTCGTCGTCCAGGGAGTGCGGACATAACCGCAGGTTCACTGTTCATAAGGTGCGGTCCCCCAGTTCACTCACTCCAATGCAGAGAAGCGCGCTCACATGGGGTATCCTATGTTTGGCCCTTGGTATTTAGCCTGTCTTTTACGATCCTATGGTTTTGGCCCGTGGTATAGGATCTAATTTATTGAACCCCGGTTTGGATCCCTTGTATTGATTTTTGATGGTTTTGTCCCATGGTGTGGATAAGGGTTTGACTATAAAAAGGGGAAGGAGATCACTTGGCTAGACACTTGTGAAAATTGAATATCTTAAGATCTGAAATTTTGGGTGTTTGGTTTTACAAAGCTAGATCTAAATCAAGGAGAAATCTTAAGGCGAATCTATTGATAAGTCGTGAACTCTCGGGTGCATGATCAGATCTGTGGATTTGACTGACTGTGGCACATTGGAGGACTGTTAATTTGGCCCTAATCAGAGGTTCGCAGGTGATCCACGGCGTAAGTGCGGGGGTACGCAGCGCAGGAGAAGACGCAGTGCGGGGGTACGCAGCACAGCAGAAGGCGCAGTGCGAGGTACGCAGCTTAGAAGAAAGCACATTGCGGAGGTACGCAGAGGCACAAAAGGACCAGTGCGGAGGTACACTATCAGACGGACGGTGAAGGTGCGGACCTGAGCTGAGGTACACAGTTCAGCAGAAAGAGTAAGTGCGGTGGTAAGCAGAGCAGCAGAAGGATCCAGTGCGGATCTGCGCAGTTCAGGCATAGAAAGACTGCGGATATCCGCAAGGTTATATCGGTGAAGTTGCGGACCTGTCTTGAAGCATTTGTTGGCTATCTTTTATCTATTACTGCAGAGTTCTGGGTTTAGATTTCTGGTATCACTTTTATGTTTATAGCATTCTGAGAAGTTGGGTGATTCATTGGTTGATTGTATAAGGAGATTGGGTGATTTGCATGTACTTGATGATTATTTGATCTTCTTGGATCCAGTCTGAAAATTAATGAAACGTGGTCCTTAAAGAAGTAGAAGAGCAAAGGGGGTTGTAGCTCCCTTCCAGGAGAGACTGGAAAACGAGAGAGAGTTGTAGCTCTCTGCAGGTTGCAGCCTGCGTACTGGTAAAGGACAGCACCAGTACAAAATCCCTGTAAAAGAAGTTTCTAATTGAAAGAAGATAGAGACATATTGCAGCAGGTGGTTTTCACCCACATTGGGTTTCCACCTTATATCTGGTGTTCTTTGGTGTGCTTATCTATTTTTCTTGTTCTTGTTCATTATTATATGGTACTGACATACAAATTAATGATCAATATCTGAAGAATAAATTAAAGTATAAATCTGGAAGGCATATTGAAAAGAATTTGATAATACTGATTCAGCCCCCCTCTCAGTATTATTTCCAACAATTGGTATCAGAGCAAGTTCTTCAGAAGAAGCTTGATCTCTTGAAGGAAGATCTTGCATCATGAGCAACTACGAGAGGGAAGCATCAATCAGGCCACCGATTTTTGATGGGACAAACTTCATTTATTAGAAGGTAAGAGTTACTGCCTATCTTCAATCTCTTGGTACAGAAGTCTGGGATATCATAGATACAGGGTATACTTTTCCAGCAGCAACTCCTTCAGATCCGGCTGAGAAGAAGAAATATGAAACAAATGCAAAGGCGGTCAATACTCTATTAGGATGCCTATCTCAATCAGAATTTGTCAAGGTAATGCAATTTAAATCTGCAAAAGAGATATGGGACAAGATTGTTCTGAGCTATGAAAGAGATGATCAGGTAAAAAGAGAAAAACTTCAAACCCTCAGGATTAAGTATGAAAATCTCAGGATGTATAATGATGAAAGTGTGGCTAACTATTTTCTTCGTGTCGATGAGATTGTTAATTGTATGAAAAATTTGGGTGAAGAAATAAAAGAGGCTGTTGTGGTTGAAAAAGTTCTAAGATCTTTGTCCCCTAGGTTTGAATCTAAAGTTTCTGCTATAGAAGAAAAAGAGAATCTACAAAACCTTAAAATGTCACAGCTGCACGGAATTCTAACTGCTTATGAAATGAGGAAAGGAGGTCCATCAGACAGGAGAGAAGTTGCCTTCAAGGCTTCATGCAAAGGCGAGTACTACGAGTCAGGACACGTGTCAGAAGAAGAAGAAGAATCAAATTTTGTCATAAATCTTCAACGGGGTACTGGACAGTTCCGAGGTAAGTTACCTTTCAAATGCTTTGCTTGTGGAAGAGTCGGTCACTATGCTGCCAAATGTCCTCACAAGGATAAGATTGACAAAGGGAAGGAACCTGTTAGATGGAACAAGAAACAGAATGCAACTAAGAAAAGTTACTACACTCATGAAGACAGTGATGGCCTATCAAATAGTGACGAAGATGAACGAGGTAATGATTATAAACTCTTAATGGCTTTGAAGATGATGATTACATGGATGCTATAGATGTGGATGACTTTTATGAAGAGATTTCTAGACTCAATACATGTTTAGAAGAAAAGAATATGATCATTGATACTCTGCAATTTCAACTTGATGAAAAGGAAAAATCTCTTGAGAAGTTAGAATGTGAAATTGTTGGCCTTAGAAAAGAAATTGAGAAAACAAAGGTTCTAAATCTTAAGTTTGTTAAAGGATCTGAAACTCTGGATGAGATTATCAATGTACAACGTTCTCCTCTAATTAAGACAGGTCTAGGTTATAATGGAGAAACATCTCAAGCATCCACCTCAAAGAGTTATCTTGATGCAGCAAGAAGGAATGAACAAAAGCCCAATGGAGATCATCAAGTAAAGCAGGGACGAATTACATCAAGAACAAACAGAGATTACCAGGTAAACCAGGGGAAATCCATCTTAAGGGTGAACAAAAGCTACAACCAGCCACAGGTAAAAACTTCTCAATTTGCTTCAAATAGAAATTACAATCATCGCAGAAGTTTATTCAATGGCCAATGCTTCTCTTGCCATAACTTTGGTCACAAAGCAGCTCAATGTGTTGCCTATAAGGCAATCATGACTAGAGAAGCTCAAAAACAAAGAAGTATGACCAGGATTACGAAAAGGACCTATAACAACTTTTCGGCCCTTGAAAATGAAATTGAATGTTCTATTTATAATAACTTCGGTCATGAAGATTCTGAATGCAGGAGCAGGTTTCGACAGACAAAGGAACAAGCCTCAAGCGCCTGAACATGGAGAATAAAGGAACCACAACCAGAAAGATGTGGGATAGCTTTTTATGCAAAAGGACAGGAAAATCTATGGTACATCGACAGTGGATGTTCGAAGCATATGACAGGTGATAAAGAAAAACTTGAATCATATACTGCTTTAGAAAAGGGTAAGAAAGTTTCTTTTGGAAATGATACCACTGCAGCCATAAAAGGAAAAGGCACTGCTCATTTGAAAGAAAAGGTCAAAGCTGGAAATGTTTTGTATGTTGATGGCTTGAAGCATAATCTATTGAGTGTCAGTCAGATGTGCGATCAAGGAACCGAGGTAATATTTCGATCAAATGGATGTAGCGTTCGTGATCTTGATACAGGAAAAACAGTGATCAAAGGCAGAAGAACTCCAAATAATCTATACATATTTGAAGAAGGACAACAACAATGTTATTTGAGCAAGGATGATGAACATTGGTTATGGCACCGGAGGTTGGGGCATCTAAGCTTTTCACAAATAAGGAAAGCATGCAAATACCAGGCAGTTCGTGGTCTTCCAGATATCAAAATTCCAAACAACACCATATGTAAATCATGTCAGTTTGGTAAACAAACCAGAACTAACTTCCCTGAGAAGGAAGGATCAGCCAGCAGGCCTCTTGAACTAGTCCATACAGATGTATGTGGTCCATTTAGGACAAGGTCACCTCGAGGAGAAGAATACTTTATATTATTCATTGACGACTTCTCCAGGATGGTTTGGTTGGGACTTATGAAACACAAGGACGAAGCATTTGAAAAATTAAAATCTTTCAAAGCCTTGGCTGAAAACGAATCAGATCACAAAATTAAGTGCCTCAGGTCCAACAAAGGTGGGGAGTTTACCTCAAATTAATTTTTCGATTTCTGTGAAGAACATGGAATAAGAAGGGAATTCTCTACAGCTAGGACTCCTCAGCAAAATGGAGTGGTGGAAGGGATGAACAGAATGGTCCAACAAATGGCTCGTGCTATGCTTGATGAGTCTGGGATTCCCGCAACCTTCTGGGGTGAAGCGGCATTTGCTGCAGTTGTTATCCTCAACAAAACAAATGTCCGAGTGAACAGCACTCAAACTCCTCATGAGCTCTGGTATGGTGAAACTCCTTCTGTAAAGCATTTCAAAATTTTTGGGAGCAAATGATATATCAAGAACACTGATGAACATCTTGGTAAACTTGAACCTCGAGCAGATGAAGGCATTCTCCTTGGTTATTCTCCCCACAACAAAGCATATAAGTGTTACAATAAAAGACTTGGAAGAATTGTTGACAGCATTGATGTAGTGGTTGATGAAAAAGGATACATCCCTAGGCAATTAAATCATGAAAATATCGAAGAGGATGAAGACTACTCTCCAAATCAGACAAATGATGAAGAAGAACCTCAAGAGGCACCTGAAGAGCAAATAAGGATAGAAGATAAGACTCCATCCAGGTACGTTCAAAAGCATCATCCAGAATCTCAGATTTTGGGGTAGAAAGAAGCAGGTGTACAAACAAGAATAACAATTGCAGAAGCCTCAAGCTATTTTGCATTTCTCTCCTCCACTGAACCACAAAATTTAAGAGAGGCATGCAAAGATGAATGATGGGTCAAGGCGATGGATGAAGAACTTGAGCAGATCGAAAAGAAAAACACTTGAGAATTGGTTCCTAGACCAAAAGATAAGAATGTCATAGGGACAAAATGGATCTTCAAAAATAAGTTGAATGAAAATGGAGAAGTAATTAGAAACAAGGCCAGACTTGTGTGTAAAGGGTATGCTCAACAAGAAGGAATAGACTTCGAAGAAAATTTTGCACCGTTGCTAGACTTGAGGCCATTCGAATGTTCCTTTCTCTCTCAAGCTTTTAGAAGTTCAAAGTTTTTCAAATGGACGTAAAATCAGCCTTTCTGAATGGGGACTTAGAAGAAGAAGTGTACATTGAGCAACCAGATGAGTTCATCCTTGGGAATGATCCAAATCTCATATGCAGACTAAAGAAGGCTCTCTATGGTCTTAAACAGGCTCCAAGGGCTTGGTACTACCGTTTGGACAAATATCTTCATCAACAAGGATTTTCAAAGGGATCAACAGATAGCAATCTTTACATAAAAATTGAAAATGAAAAATTACTAATACTTGTTGTGTATGTAGATGATATTATCTTTGGCAGAAATGAAGAAGCTATGAGTCAAAGCTTTGCCTTGGTGATGCAGAAAGAATTCGAAATGTCTTTGCTTGGAGAACTGACATATTTTCTTGGATTGCAAATCCAATAAAATGAAGGCGGGATTTTCTTGTCTCAAACCAAGTATCTCAAGAAGATTTTGAAGAAATATGGCATGGAAGATGCAAAACCAGTATGTACCCCCATGGTCACAGGATGTAGCCTCAGTGCAAATGATGAATCAGTAGCAGTGCACCAACCAACCTACAGATCTATGATTGGAAGTCTACTTTATTTAACAGGTACCCGACCAGACATCATGCATGCAGTGGGAATAGTTGGAAGATTTCAGGAAAATCCAAAGGAAACTCATCTTCAAGCAGTGAAGAGAATTTTTAAGTACCTTCAAGGAAGTCAAAACTATGGCTTATGGTATCCTAGAGATACAGATCTCACACTTCATGCTTATACAGATGCAGATTGGGCCGTAAGCGTGGATGAGAGGAAGAGCACAAGTGGTGGTGCATTCTTTATGGGTTCCAGATTAGTATCTTGGTTTAGCAAGAAACAGAGTTCGATTGCTTTATCTACAGCTGAAGCGGAATATGTGTCTACTGCATCTTGTTGCACTCAACTCCTTTGGATGATGCAGACCTTGCAGGATTTTCAAATCACTTGTACTCCACCTATATCCATATTATGTGATAATACAAGTGCAATCAGCATTTCAAAGAACCCAGTCATGCATTCAAAGACCAAGCACATATCGATCAAGTATCAATTTCTCAGGGAACAAGTGCTTGAACAAAAGGTCAAGTTGGAGTATTTTCCTTCTAAGTAACAAGTTGCTGATATACTCACCAAACCAATACCCAGGGAGACCTTTGAATACCTCAGGCAAAAGCTGGGGGTTGTTGATGATACTTGATGTATCATCTTGTTGTTGAATCTCATATGTTTCAGAGATTGTTGGTTGTACGTGAGGTTCATATGGGGTATACGCGTACATTTGTTGGCTTATGGATTGGTCGAAGATCGAATGGCACAGGTTCAGGGGGAGCACATATAATGCATTGTTGGCATTATGGTAGCACTGAAGGAGAACATGGATGCTGATCTAAATATTGCTGCAATATGTCTCTATCTCTTTCTCTTATGGTGTATGGTGGATTATGGTTTGTAGATCTGGTTTACCGTCAGGGAGAGCATGATCAAAGAATTAAGCATAGTCTTAGGGGGAGCATAAACCTTTGCCCTTGATGTCAAAGGGGGAGAATGACGATGAGGATCTTGAGGTTGCCATCAAGTCCAAAGGGGGAGATTGTTGGCATTATGATTCTGGTTTGGCTCTATGGTATAGGTGTTGTACTTGATGGCAACTCACTCAAGTGGAAAATCTCTATTCAGGCTCTTAAAATGATGGAAAATAAGAGGTTCGCAGGTGCATCGTTCAAAAGGTGCGGACCCGCAGGTTCGCCGTCTAGGGAGTGCGGACATACCCACAGGTTCACCGTTCATAAGGTGCGGTCCCCCAGTTCACTCACTCCAATGCAGAGAAGCGTGCTCACATGGAGTATCCTATGTTTGGCCCTTGGTATTTAGCCCGTCTTTTACGATCCTATGGTTTTGGCCCATGGTATAGGATCTAATTTATTGAACCCCAGTTTGGATCCCTTGTATTGATTTTTGATGGTTTTGTCCCATGGTGTGGATAAGGGTTTGACTATAAAAAGGGGAAGGAGATCACTTGGCTAGACACTTGTGAAAATTGAATATCTTAAGATCTGAAATTTTGGGTGTTTCGTTTTACAAAGCTAGATCTAAATCAAGGAGAAATCTTAAGGAGAATCTATTGATAAGTCATGAACTCTCGGGTGCATGATCAGATCTGACTGACTGTGGCACATTGGAGGACTGTTAGTTTGGCCCTAATCAGAGGTTCGCAGGCGATCCACGGCGTAAGTGTGGGGGTACGCAGCGCAGAGAAGACGCAGTGCGGGGGTACGCAGCGCAGCAGAAGGCGCAGTGCGAGGTACGCAGCTCAGAAGAAAGCACATTGCGGAGGTACGCAGAGGTACAAAAGGACCAGTGCGGAGGTACGCTATCAGACAGACAGTGAAGGTGCGGACCTGAGCTGAGGTACGTAGTTCAGCAGAAAGAGTAAGTGTGATGGTACGCAGAGCAGCAGAAGGATCCAGTGCGGATCTGCGCAGTTCAGGCATAGAAAGACTGCGAATATCCGCAAGGTTATATCGGTGAAGTTGCGGACCTGTCTTGAAGCATTTGTTGGTTGTCTTTTATCTATTGCTACAGAGTTCTGGGTTTAGATTTCTGGTATCACTTTTCTATTTACAGCATTCTGAGAAGTTAGGTGATTCATTGGTTGATTGTATAAGGAGATTAGGTGATTTGCATGTACTTGATGATTATTTGATCTTCTTGGATCTAGTCTGAAAATTAATGAAACGTGGTCCTTAAAGAAGTAGAAGAGCAAAGGGGGTTGTAGCTCCCTTCCAGGAGAGACTGGAAAACGAGAGAGTCGTAGCTCTCTGCAGGTTGTAGCCTGTGTACTAGTAAAGGACTTCACCAGTACAAAATCCTTGTAAAAGAAGTTTCTAATTGAAAGAAGATAGAGACATATTCCAGCAGGTGGTTTTCACCCACATTGGGTTTCCACCTTATATCTGGTGTTCTTTGGTGTGCTTATCTATTTTTCTTGTTCTTGTTCATTATTATATGGTACTGACATACAAATTAATGATCAATATTTGAAGAATAAATTAAAGTATAAATCTGGAAGGCATATTGAAAAGAATTTGATAATACTGATTCACCCCCCCTCTTAGTATTATTTCCAACAATTGGTATCAGAGCAGGTTCTTCAGGAGAAGCTTGATCGCTTGAAGGAAGATCTTGCATCATGAGCAACTACGAGAGGGAAGCATCAATCAGGCCACCGATTTTTGATGGGACAAACTTCGTTTATTGGAAGGTAAGAGTTACTGCCTATCTTCAATCTCTTAGTACAAGAGTCTGGGATATCATAGATACAGGGTATACTTTTCCATCAGCAACTCCTACAGATCCGGCTGAGAAGAAGAAATATGAAACAAATGCAAAGGCGGTCAATACTCTATTAGGATGCCTATCTCAATCAGAATTTGTCAAGGTAATGCAGTTTAAATCTGTAAAAGAAGTTTCTAATTGAAAGAAGATAGAGACATATTGCAGCAGGTGGTTTTCACCCACATTGGGTTTCCACCTTATATCTGGTGTTCTTTGGTGTGCTTATCTATTTTTCTTGTTCTTGTTCATTATTATATGGTACTGACATACAAATTAATGATCAATATCTGAATAATAAATTAAAGTATAAATCTGGAAGACATATTGAAAAGAATTTGATAATACTGATTCACCCCCCCCCCCCTCAGTATTATTTCCAACATCAAATGGATGTTAAATTTGCATTCTTAAATGGGGATCTAGAAGAATAGGTCTATATTGAACAACCTAAAGGGTTCATTCTTGGCAATGATAAAAATATTTTGTGCAAACTTAAGAAGGTGTTCTATGGATTAAAATAAGGTCCTTGTGCATGGTATTATCATCTTAACAGGTACCTTCAACAACAAGGGTTCAAAATGGGGTCTGCAGATAGCAACCTACATATCAAAATTGATAAATATAAACTCTTGATAGTTGTTGTTTATGTATATGACATCATATTTGGAAGCAATGTGGAGTCTATGAATCAAGGTTTGCTTCAGTTATACAGAAGGAGTTTGAAATGTATCTTCTTGGTGAACTAACATACTTTCTTGGTTTTCAAGTTCAACAAACTGAGAATGGTATCTTTCTTTCTCAAACCAAGTACCTCAAATAGATTTTGAAAAAATATGGAATGGAAGACTGTAAGTCGATATGCACACCAATGGTAACAGGATGAAATATTAGTCAAAATGATGATTCTCCTTCATTCAGTCAACTAGAATATAGATCTATGATTGGTATCTTGCTCTACCTTACAGGTACAAGACCAAACATTATGCATACTTTTGGAATTGTTGGATGATTTCAAGAAAATTGTAAGGAAACCCATCTCCAAGTTGTTAAGAGAATATTCAAGTATCTACAAGGAACTCAAGGGTTTTGTCTACGGTACCCCAAAAACATTGGTTTTATACTTCATGCTTACATAGATGCATATTGGGCAGGTAATATTGATGATCACAAGAGTACTAGTGGAGGATAATTTGATTTGGGACCTCGCTTGATTTCATGGTTCAAGAAGAAACAAAGCTCCATAGTTTTATCTACTATTGAGGTAGAATATGTTGTTGCTATATCTTGTTGTACTCAACTTCTATTAATGATCCAAACATTACAAGACATTCAAGTCACTTGTCCTCAACCAGTACCTATTCTTTGTGACAATAATAGTGCCATAAGTATCTCTAAGAATCTTGTCATGCACTCAAAAACCAAGCACATCCCAATCAAATATCATTTTATGAGAGAACAAGTGCTTGAAAAAAAGGTCAAACTAGAGTATGTTCCTTCAAAGGAACAAGTTGCATATATATTTACAAAGCCACTTCCACATGATTCCTTTGAATATCTCAGACAAAAATTAGGAATGGTTCCTACTTCATCACTCTGCTAATTATTCTGACAGGTATTTCATGTTCAGGGGGAGTTGTGACTATAAATTACTATAGTTTACTTTTTGTACGTGGATGATGTGAAGGACAGGTGTATATGTATGCAATGTATGAGTTAGACAGACATGTATACATTTCAGTGATTGATAAAAATGGCTCAGACTCAGGGGAGCCTCCTATATGCATTCACCATTTCATGTTTGGTCTTTTGTTTCTGACATTGGTTTGATGCAGTATGTTGGTTCGGGGGGGGGGGGAACTATTATTTCCCTCAAGTCCCTTGTTGGCATTATGGTTTCATAAGCATGTCCTGTTGCATATATTTACTAATGTCTGATATTTATATTAAAAAACAAAAAGCAAATAAATTGAATAAAAAAATGAAAACAAAACTGAATTAAATAAATTAAATAAATAAGCTTTAAACATATTAAAATTAATTAAAAAAAAAAACATTTTTTTGGGTTAAAAATCCATGGAGATTTGAACTTTGTATCTCACAATTTACATAAGACTTTATAACATGGTGACAGATTAAAAAACAAAAAGCAATTTTATTTTTAAAATAAACAATATACAAATTAAAACTAAATTAACAATTAAAAATAAAATTAATTAGAACCTGGAAATTAAAAAATTTACAAACATTCAAGAAAAAACAAAAAATATTGAATAAAAATTTCAAAAATTTAAAAACACTAAAATGGTTAACAAATTAAAAATTCTAATTCTAATCCTAAAACAAAATTAAAATTAAAATACAAAGAAATAAAAATTAAAAGCAGTAATAAAATCATAAATTAAAAAATAAAAACAATAATAAAATCGTAAAATTAAAAAAAATTCAACCAGATTTAAAAAATAAATTGAAAAATAATAAAAGAAAATATATAATAAAATATGAAAAATATTATATACAGAAGTCACTGAGACGAAGGGGTTATGCTAAGTATCGCCCTCCCCCATTTCAACGAGGTTCAACGAGGAAGTGTGATGCTTTAGTGGTTATGCTGACACCCTTTTTAAACCCAATGGGACGAAAGGGCAATGACGTACATCACCATGTCCCCATTGCAATGGGGAAGTGAACCTTTGGCGCCTAATGGGGTGGAAGGGCAATGTCGGACATGATTTTTTCTTTGTTTTTCTTTCACAATAATAAAAAAAAGTTTTAAAATGGTTGATTTTTAATTATAAAAAAATACTGATTTTACACAAATTTATTTCTAAATGATAAAAATATAAAAAAATATTAACATTTTAAATGAGTAGATTAAATTTTGAAGAAATATTTTAGAAAGTGTTTTTGAGTAAATTTTGGAGGGAAATTTTTGGAGGAAAATTTTAGAAGGAAATTTGATTCTTTAAGTTGTAAGATTGTCAATGGGAGAGAGGGAATTTGTATCATTCTAAATTTTTTATGAAAAATCATGAAAGTCATCTTTTTCACCCACTGAGGAGTTTAATGAACATGTTAATCAAGAAAGTCCTAATCATAAGGACTATGAAGGCACGATTGATGAAGGGGAGGATGAAGAATTTTTTCCAAACGAGAATTTTAAAGGCACATATGAGGATGATGGAATTCCTTTTAGTGAGGATTTTAAAGGCATAGATGAGGATGATGGATTTCCTCTTAGCGAAGATTTCAAAGACATGAATGAGGATATTGGATTTCCTCCAAATAAAGATTTCAAAGGCACAAATGAGGTTGGTGAATAATTTCCTTTGAGTGAGGATTTCAAAGGCACAAATGACGATGATGGATTTCCTTCAAGTGAGGATTTAAAAGGTATAGATGAGGATGATATATTTCCCCAGGTGAGTATTTCAAAGGCACATATGATGATGTTGGATTTCCTCTAGGCGAGGATCTCAGAGGCATAGATGAGGATGGCGAAGGATTTCCTCTGAGCGAAGATTTCAAAGGAACATATGAGGATGGTGAAGGATTTCTTCCAAGAGAGGATTGGAAAGGCACATATGAGGATGATGGATTTCCTCTTAGAGAATATTTCAAAGGCATAGATGAGGATGATGAATTTCCTTCGAGCGGTGATTTCAAAGGAAAAAATGAGGATGGTAAAGAATTTTCTCCGAGTGAGGATTTCAAAGGTACAAATGATGATGATGGATTTCCTTTGAGCGAGGATTTCAAAGCATAGATGAGGATGATGGATTTCCTATAAGCAAAGATTTCAAAGGAACAAATGAGGATGATGGATTTTTTTCGAGTGAGAATTTTAAAGGCACATAAGAGGATGGTGAAGGATTTCCTTCAATTGAGGATTTCAAAGGCACAAATGAGGATGATGGATTTCCTCTGAGAAAATATTTCAAAGGCATAGATGAGTATGATGGATTTCATCCAAACAAGGATTTCAATAGCACATATGAGTATGGTGAATAATTTTCTCTGAGTGATGATTTCAAAGGCATGGATGAGGATGATGGATTTCCTCCAAGAAAGGATTTGAAAGGGACAAATGAGGATGGTGGATTTCCTCCAAGCGAGGATTTCAAAGGCTCGGATTAAGATGGTGAAGGATATCCTTTGAGTCAGGATTTAAAATGCATAAATGAGGATGGTGAAGGACTTCCTTTGAGCTAGGATTTCAAAGGCACTAATTTTGAATGATGTATTTTCGCCAAGCGATGATTTCAAAGGCATCGATGAGGATGGTGAAAATTCTCCATAGAGTGAGGATTTAAAAGACACCAATGAGGATGGTGAAGCATTTCCTCTGTGCTGAAATTTTAGAGGCATCAATGAGGATGATGGATTTACTTCGAGCGAGGATTTCAAAGGCATAGATGAGGATAGTGAATAATTTCCTCCAAGAAAGGATTTTAGAGGCATTGATGAGGATGGTAAAGAATTTCATCTGAGCAAGCATTTCGAAGGAACGAATGAGGATGGTGAAGAATTTCCTCCGAGCAAGTATTTTAGAGACACTGATGTGTTGGCATTATGGTTAATGTGTTGTCCTTAATGGCAATGTACTTGATAAATATGTCAACATTGTGATATCAAGATGATTATGCAGATTGGAACAAATGCTACATAGGTGATGAATAGAGAAATGAAAGTTCAGAGAGAGATGGATGATAAAAGAATATTTTGAGAAAGTATATGCAGATCCTAAGAAGCAAGGTTGCATACATACACAGGTATTGTGAAGAAAAGTCATGTACATAATCTGCACCATGGTAATCTGGATACCACGGGTCATTACCATGGTATTGGCCCATAGTAATGAAAGCAACAACAATTATTTGATCCCGTCAAAGAATACCAACGATATTACTAAGGGATTTGCCTAAGGTATTAGCTAAGACTAAAACCTATATAAGGATATGGAGATCAAAGTGTTAGGTGTGCAAGTATTGGGTTGTCTATGAATGATTTGATCTGAAACAGGTGTGCACCAGGGAACAAGGAGAAGACTCATATCTAAAAGATCTAAATTATGTGATTGATTTATTTAGTTGTTGCAAATATTTAAGTAGTTGATATTGATGAAACTGTGATATTGTGATCTAAATGATTTATTCAGAAGTTTGTAGTATTGAAAATAAAGGGTGCGGAAAGTGAAATTGTGTTTGCAGCAAAAGTTTTTTTTGGATTTGTACACGGGTATGTTTTGGCATAGTCACGTACATACATGGATCCATATTTGTAGGGTGGCGTATATATTATACGAAATAATTTTTAGTATGAATTGATGTTTCCTAGTTTATTTGCTACTGTTTGTCAATGATGTCTCTATCATGATGATCTATGTCTAACAATGAAAATTGGAGTGACTTAGTTGAATTGATTAATTTTAATGATACAAAAGTTTGACTGAATGTATGATCTATGGTTTGTAATTGGTTTAGAAATCTGTGTTTGTCTCAGTGATCTATAAATGGTGAAATGGTCTACGTATGGTTCAGTGATTGATGATTCAGTGTTCATTATTCTGAGATCTATACACAATTGTTATACAGAGAAGGAATGTATATACGTGAGTTTTAATGAGTACAGTTGTGCACATAATTTGATGTTTGTTATTTTTGGTTGGGTTCTGCATTCAATAATTTGATGCTTCAGAATTTTAGTTGATTTGTAGTGTGACAATGTCTCAGATTCAATGCTTCAATTTGTTTAGGTTTATGGTTTATATGGGTCCAATTTGAAAATTTAATGAAAGGTGGCCTACAAGTTGTGTGATGATTATTTGACAAGTGGATCTAGTTTGAAATATTATGAAAAGTGGTCCACAAGGAGCTAAGGGTCGCAACCTTCAGAAAGGGGTAAGGGGATCCCTTTCGATAGGATCTGGTAAACAAGTTTAGGGGGTTGTAGCTCACCTTCAGTGGTTGTTATATAATGAGAGAAGGTTGTATCCTTTTTCAGGTGGATGCTTGCATACTAATAGGAGTCTGCATCAATATAATTGTAATAATTTTCTTTGTATCATAAGAAAGAAGATAGAGACAACAATAACAGTGGTTTTCTCCCACATTGGGTTTCCACCTAAAAGCCTGGTGTTCTATGTGCTTTTCTCATTTGTTGTGATTTCTTATGTTCTTTACTGTATAATGAAAAGTAATTAATCTTCTGGTGCAATGATAAAAGATAATTATCTGTTATAAAAATCAGTAAGCTAGATATACACTAGTTTCCTTCTTTAAAGTGGCATACATACGCAGGTTTATTTAATAACAGTAACATACATATGTCAAAATATCAAAATTGGAATATTTCATTTAAAATATTGATTCAGAGAAGGTCCCTCGGAAGAAGCTTGATTTCTTAAAGGGAGTTCAAGATGAGCAGTCAAGTGGGAGTATCTTCTATCATGGCACCTTTGTTTAATTGAACTAAATTGGTATTTTGGAAAGTTAGAATGAGAGCATATTTTCATCACTTGGAGCTAATGTATGGGAAATCATCGAAGGAAGATATCAATACCTATCCTCCATCCCCATAGATGATGCAGGGAAGAAACAATATGAGGCCAATGCAAAGGTTGTCAATGCTCTCTTAGGAAGCTTAGCATAATCGTAATTTGTGAAGGTCATGCAGCTGAATACCGCAAAAGCTATATCTGATAAGATTATCCAAAGTTATGAATGTGAAACTAAGGTAAAGAGTGCTAAAATTCAAACATTTAGAATTCAATGAGACTCTCAGAATGCATAATGATGAAAGTATTGCAAGCTTTTTCCTTAGGGTAGATGAGATTGTTAACTCAATGAAAAATCTTGGTGATGAAATAAAATATTCAATTATTGTTGAGAAAATTGTTGAAGAATATAGGGAAAATTATCTCTTAGAGATTCTTCTTTAAACCTATTGATAATGTTTGCGTTGTCTTGATTCTTTAATATTATTATCATTGTTATGTTAGTGCTTTCATCAAACAATTATCAAAACATAAGATCAACAGTAGAACAAGTGCACAATATGTTGGCTCCAAGCCAAGGAAAAAACTCTCCTCTTGGGAGTAAAACCCTTGAATCTCTTCTTATAGATGTTTAATAGATGAAATTCCAAGACGCTTGATAAAAATTTTGACTAAGGATTACCTTCAATACATTTGTCACTATCCCTTGCACTGTCACAGTCTTTGGTCTTTATGACACTGTACTCCTTCTTGTCTTCGACCTTCTCACCATTCATTGTTTCTTCAATGGATCATTCGAAACTTTACTGACAGACAGACTTCATTATGAGACTGTATTATATCTAGGCTTCAAGAGATATCTGTGATATTGTATTGCTTCCACCGAGAGAGTAAGTATGCTTCACTGAGAGACCGTAGATGTTCAGCCAAGAGGCAGCAGTATTGTATCGAGAGATATATATATATATATATATATATATATGCGGATGCCCAACCAAGAGATAGTAGTATTGTACCGAGAGATGATATGTATCTTAACAATGGACTATGGTCATGCATGAAATTTACCGAGGGATAGAGACTTGCTTCTTCATTACTCGACTGTGGTTTTGTGTATACTTCACCAAGGATCAATATAGGTTTCTTCACAAGGAGACTGTGGTTCTGTAATACTTTACCTCTTCTTTTATTCTACGAATTCATCCGAAGGTGCTATTATGAAATGTCACTTTATGCGCTATACATATAGGTCAATGTTGTCATCTATTAGGCTGACATGTGTGCCATAGATCAGGCCAACTAAAGGAGACCACTGTGTATGTCATTCAACCGACTAGCAAGGGATAGTGATAGTAGTTTCACTTAAGCGTAAATCCTTTGAAATGACTGTAATAATACTTATGTTTAAGATACAGAAAGTCTTAAAGACATCAAGAATATTTTTTTCTCTAATCATAAATACATCTTGCTCATAAAATCCATGATGCAAGGAACACTAAATATCTTCTTGTCATAAGATTATATTTTACATGTCATAATGAAAACTGAACCTAGTTACATTTTCTTCAAAACTCCCTCTTAACCAAGGAGGTATTCATTAAATGTTATTATTCATTACTAAAGAGAAATCATAAGAAGAGTCGGACTAGTAATCCATCTGTATAACATCATGATAACCAACATTTTCATATAGCAAGGCCTTGACTAACAACCCTATCTCTTTTAATAGATCATAGCACAATGTTGGCAAGACCAATGATGATAGACACCTTCATCATTGTCTCTTAAGGTACATACCCACCCGGGTGTTCACTGAGTATGACCTTCTATGACTATTCTTATCTTGGGTTCCCAGCCCTCAAAGAATATCATTCCTCTTACCTACTCTTCTCTTGGATTCCCTACACATCCTCAAAGCGTATCGGATGCTAGATGATTACCCAATCCTCCCATTCTTTCTTCCAAAGTGAAGACAAGAATGTTGTGTCTATCTTGTGTCTACATTTCCATTCACGTCCTTCATCTAAACTTACGGTTATTATTCCTGGTCTAGTGCATGACCCATGAAATGGAAAACACAATTGTCACTCCTTTGTAATCAAGCGTGATCAAAATCTCCCTCTTGATCAGGGACCTGTCAGAGCTCCCTCTTAACTAGGGACTCTTTCATTCATCAGCAACTTCTTCTTCAGGGGTCCTTCAACTGCTTTATCTCCTTCCTTTCTTTGATTTCATGAATTCTTTGTTTGGAATTCTTCTAGGTAGGGCACCATCCATCGATCACTTTCCTTCATGTTTTGTCATGTATTTATTTCTTCTAAGAAAGTGTCTTTCTTGTTATTCATTAGGTTTTCTTGTAATCTTGGCTACTCCTTGTTCATCTTATCCATGCTTTGGAATACTCTTCTCATGGATTATACATAGTACTTCCTTGTTTACATCCTTTGACCTAGTAGCCCATCATGACTTCATCTTGATATTGCTTCAATATTGATTTTTCTTTTGTTGGATGGCTTCTTCATCACAACATCTTTGTAGAGTAAAATCAGATATTTTCGTCTTTTATATCTCCAAGGCCTTCATAGGTGTCAAGGGTCCTTTCTTCCTTTATCAGAGTTATCTTGCCTTCTTTCGGGAGATATATTCAAAGTATCTTGTCAGATAGTGATTCTCGTTGATCATGGTGTTCTTCCACATGCTTGATCTATTTCTTCATTTTCTTCTTCTTAGATAGATAGGTCAATCATCTAATGCTTCTTATGAGAACATTCTTTCATTGTTTGCTTTCTGGACTTGTCAACATTTCTTCTTTCTTCTTAGTCAGAAATATTACACTCCTTATGTGAGCATATTCTTTTTTTGACCTTCATAGTATTGTAGTACATGCCTTTGAGCATGTCCTTGGTGAAAGATATTCTTTCATACTTGATCATGTTATAGAACTATTCCCATGACTCAATAATATACAAATGATAACATGACTAAACTTTGATGCATACATACCTCATCTTGATTCTCCTTTGATCATCCTTTGGTGTGGCCCTTCTTGATTCATGTTAGCTTGCCTACATGTCATCCTGTTTTTGAATCCCATGAATGAGATCCCAAATGAGACATCTACTTTGGTTCATGAACCTTCTTTGAAGATTCCATCATAGGATCTTAAAGACCTTTGCCTTGCAAATGTTTCTTTTCTTTTGATGATGGAGGTCTTATAAGATTCTTAATCATGATCTATTTTTCTTTCATCGTGGATGAGGTTCTATACTAGGTATGCTTCTTCTACATGAATATCTTGAGCTATATCTTCCATGCTCCTATATTCTAGAAGATATTTCTACTCATGCATTTTTGTTCTTATCATAAATGCTACATCTTCATGAGTATCTAGAACTCTATGTACATCATGCTTCTAGATTCTAGAGGATGATTCTAGCCATGCAATTTTAAATCTATTCCTACCTGCTCCTATCCTACTCAAAACTTTGAAAGAAGTCTAGAAGTAAAGAGTTTGACCTAGTCATAGTAGAGATCCAGAGGATCTTCCTTCTTCTTTCATCTCTTGAGTTATGTGAGCTTCTTCCCTCTTCCTTTTGTTGTTGTTGTCCTTCTTAATCTTAGGACAATTCCTTTTGTAGTTTCCATATTCTTGGCATCCAAAACATTGGATTTTGTACATGTCTTTGTTGTTTGTTCTTCATGGACCAAACTTGCCAAATGTACCTTTTCTTTTGGCCATGGTAGAAAATTCTTGCTCCTTTGATCCCACATCTTCTTTTTCCTTAAGTCTAGCTTCCTCTGTCCTGCATAGAGACCACATTTCACTGAGAGTGGTTACTTCCTTCTTGGCATATATGCTTGATGTGAAGTTTCCCCACTCCGTAGGTAGAGCATTGAGTATTACAGTTGTCATCTCTCTGTCAGACATGACTTCCCCAAGCTCTTGAAGTTGATCTCTCATTTTAGATATTTTCATGAAGTAGGGAGCTATTCCTTCGTTTGTTATCTTCATCTTGTATAATTCATTCCTCAGAGATATTACTTCCTCGATTGTGGATATCGAGAATAGCTCTACTATCTTATCATAAATTTCTTTCGATGTCTCAAATTTGGAGACATAGGGAATGAGAGAGTATTTGATTGATTCTATCATAATCCTTTGAGCTCTTGTCTCATCCTTATTGTACTTGGCTAAGGGTTGAGTTCCTTCCTTAGTAGGGATAGTGATATTCCCTTTGGCATGTTCTAGGAGTTCATTCTCCTAGATAAGTAGATCAATCCTCTTCCTCCATGCAAGAAAGTTATTGGTACCTACCAATTTATTGCTTTCCTTGCAAAAATACATTGATGTATATTCAGAAGGGGACATGTACTTACTTGATAGATTTCGAGATGTAATGGATTTTCTTCCTCCTTGAAGACTTGATGGCTTGTATTCCATGGATCTTGATGTTCTTCAAGTTGCATTCTCCAAGTGAACTTGCTTGATGATGAGATTTGCTTGATTAAGAAGAGATGAGGATCTGTATAATCTGCCTTCTCTAACTCCAATGACTCTAGCTTTTGCAATGCTTGAATCTTTAGCCTAAACTACTCCACCTTCCAACGCAATTGATGTTGATCCAATTCCTCTAACGGGATAACTTTTGTTGTCACCTAGTTCCACTGGGTATGAAGATTTTTCCTTCGGACATCGTCTTGAGTTTCTTTTGATATTCGGTCATATGTCTTGAAGCTCCACTGTCTATTACCCATATGTTTTCCTCTTGGAATGTTCCGAATAGAGCTAAAAACAATCCTTTATTTCCTGAATCTTTTGGATCTTGAGAAGAGAAGAATTTACTCCATATTGTTTTGAAGTATTGCTTGATTGGACTAGCTAAAGATGAGCACTTCTTTACCAGATTTTCCATGATATAGTTGATCTCCTTCCTGCCCTCTTTGAACCATAGCTCTGGTACCATGTTGAATAATCTAGGGAAAATTATCTCTTAGAAATTATTCTTTAAACTTATTGATAATGTTTGAGCTGTCTTGCTTCTTTAATATGCTTATTGTTATTATGTTAGTGCTTTCATCAAACAGTTATCAAAGCATAAGATCAACAGTAGAACAAGTGCACAGTATGTTGGATCCAAGCTAGAGTAAAAACTCTCCTCTTGAGAGTAAAACCCTTGAATCTATTCTTATAGATGTTTAGTAGATGAAATGCCAAGACGCTTGATAAAAATTTTAACTAAGGGTTACCTTCAATGCATTTGTCACTATCCCTTGCACTGTCACAATATTTGGTCTTTATGACACTGTACTCCTTCTTTTATTCGACCTTCTCATCATTCATTGTTAAATCAATGGACCATTTGAAACTTTACTGGCAGGCAGACTTCATTATGAGACAATATTATATCCAGGGTTCAACAGATCTCTGTGATCTTGCTTCCACCGAGAGAGTAAGTATGCTTCATTGAGAGACTGCGGATGTCCAACCAAGAGACAACAGTACTGTACTGAGAGAATATATATATATATATATACATGTGGATGCCCAACTAAGAGATAGTAGTATTGTACTGAGAGATGATGTGTATCTTAACAATGGACTGTGGTCATGCGTGAACTTTACCAAGGGACAAAAACTCGCTTCTTCAATACTCAATTGTGGTTGTGTATAATTCACCAAGGAATAGTGTAGTTTTCTTCACAAGGAGACTGTGGTTCTGTAATACTTCACCTCTTCTTTTCTTCTATGAATTAATTCGAAGTCACTATCCTAAAATGTCACTTTATGCACTATACATATAGGTCAACATTGTGTATGTCATTCAACTGACTAGCAAGGAATAGTGATAGTAGTTTCATTGAAGCGTAAATCCTTTGACATGACTGTAATAAATACTTATGTTTAAGACACATAAAGTCCTAAATACATCAAGAAGATGTCTTCCTCTAATGATAAATACATCTTTCTCATGAAACCCATGATGCAAGGAACACGAAATGTCTTCTTGTCATAAGATTATATTTTACATGTCATAATGAAAACCAAACCTAGTTACATTTTCTTCCACAAAAATTCTAACATATCTAACCTCAAAGTTGATTCCAGAGTCTCTTCCATTGAAGAAATGCAAGATTTGAAGAATCTCACTATTGAACGGCTCCATGGGATTTTAACAACTTATGAAATGAGAAAATAGGTTCCATCAAATACCAAAGAAGCAACATTCAAAGATACATACAGAGGGAAGGAAAAGGAAGATCTTAAGGAAAAAAGGTTACATTTGAGATGATGAAGAAGCAAATTCATGAAAAAACTTCAAGTAGAAATTGGAAAGTTTAGAGGTAAGATTCCTTTCAAAAGTATTTCCTGTGGAAGGGTTGGCCACTATGCTGCTAAATGTCCTTATAAAGAAAATCATGAGAAAGGGAAGGATTTTCCAAAAGGGAATGTTAAAAGAAGGTTTGATAACAAGAAAAGTTTTTATACTCACGAAGATAGTGAATATTCTTCCAATAATGAGGATGTTGAATTTGATCAATACTGTCAATTGCTTATGGAATTTGAAGAAAAATATGTAGATGAATCTGGTGATATTTTTATGGATGCTCTAAAAGAAAAGGAATTTCGTAAGGAAAACTCTCTTGTTTAAGAAATAACTTAGCTAATTTTTTTTCTAGAAGAATCTAAATTAACTGAAGAAGTTTTAAAGAAACAAGTTCTAGAAAAAGAAAAGCACTATGAAAATTTAGAACTTGAAATAGTGTGTCTAAGAAATGAACATGAGAAAACAAGGGCTTTAGATCTTAGATTTTCTAAAGGATCTGAGACTTTAGAAGAAATAATCAAAGTGAAATGCTCTCTTCTAATCAATACAGGTCTTGGATACAATTCAAATGGTGAATCATCAAAAACTATAAAATCTTCTGAAACAAGTACAAGAAACTACATCAATGTAGTAAAAGGAAGCAGTCATCGAAATTATAATTCTCAACAAAAGACTGAAGGATCAAATATTTCTCAAGAAAAAAAAAAAACTTACCATAATCAAAGGGCAAGCTACTCAAGAAGGTATTATACTCCCAGGTACTCCTACTTCAATGGTCAATGCTTCACTTATCATAATTTTTGTCACAAAGTTGTTCAGTGTGTTGATTATAAAACTATTATGACTAGAGAAGAAAGAAAACAAAAGAATGAGACTGGGGCAAAGAAATATTCTTATAATGTTTTATCACCTCTTTAAGATGAAATTTAATGTTCTCTTTTCAATAACTTTGGTCATAAAGAAAATGAATGAAAAATAAGAATGGGACCATCTTACAAACATGAGAAGAAGACAATAACACCCAAGGTATGGAAAAATAAAACTACAGACTCTGAAAATTGTGGTCTAGCTTTGTATGTAGGAGATAAAGAAAATTTGTGGTACATTTATAGTGGATGTTTGAAGCATATGACAGGTGACAAGTATAAGTTTATTCCTTTTAATGAAATAAAGAAAGAAAAGAATGTAACTTTTGGTAATAACTCACATGTTGCTATTAAAGGGAAATTAATCGTGTTGTTAAAGAAAAAGGTCAAGGTTGGAAATGTTTTATTTGTTGATGGATTAACACATAACTTGTTAAGTGTTAGTCAAATGTGTGACAAAGGGTATTAAGTTGTTTTTAGATCAAAGAATTGTGTGGTAAGAAATCTGGACACATGTAAGATCATAATAAAGGGAACAAGAACACTAGGCAATGTCTATGTCTTGGAAGGCAGCCAAAAACATTGTTACTTAAGAAAATCTGGAGAAAGATGGCTTTGGCACAAAAGGTTGGGACACCTTAGATTTTATCAATTATACAAATCAAGCAGAATGGGAGCATTTCATGACCTTCCCAACATCTCTCCACGTGAAAATAACATCTACAAATCATGTCAATTTGATAAGAAAACCATAGTTCAGTTTAACACTAAATAAGGTACCTCAAGTAACCCACTTGAACTTATTCATATTGATTTGTGTGGTCCTATGAAAAGGAATTCTCCTCGTGGTGAAAAATAATTCATATTATTCATTGATGATTTTACAAGAATGTGTTGGATTAGCTTACTAAAAATAAAGATGAAGCATTTGATAAATTTAAAGAATTCAAGGCTCTAGTAGAAAATGAGTTAGATTTGAAAATCAAATGTCTTAGATCTGATAGAGGAGGAGATTTTATATCAGATGATTTTTTTTATTTCTTTTTTATTTCTTTCAAAAACATGGCATCAAAAGACAATTTTCTATAGCTAAGACTCCTCAACAAAATGGAGTAGCAGAAAGAATGAACAGAATAATCCAACAAATTGCATGTTCCATGCTTGATGAGTTTGGAACCTTGCATACCTTTTGGGGGGAAGCAACACATACAACCATGAATATACTTAACAAAGCTCATGTTTGAGTAAACAGTGATAAAAATCCATATGAACTATGGTTTGGTAAACCTGCAATTGTCAAACACTTTAGAATTTTTGGAAGAAAATGTTACATAAAGAAAAATGATGATAATCTTGGAAAATTTGAATCTAGAGCTGATGAAGGAATCCTTCTTGGATACTCTTCTAGAAGAAAGGGATATAAATGCTATAATAAAAGGCTTCAAAAGGTTTTTGAATTCATAGATGTTGTAATCGATGAAGCATCTACAAGTACCAAAAGAGAAGAACCAATAGATGATGAACATCTCCCTACTAAAAGCCAAAAAGTTATAGGAGAAGGAAATAGAGAAGCGTCAGAAGAAGGAAACGAAGATACAGATACATCAGAAAATACTCCTTCAAGGTATTTTTAGAAAAATAATCTTGAATCTCAAATTATAGGTGAAATGGAAGCAGGAATACAAACTAGAAGAACTCTTGTTGGAACTTCTAGTTATTTAGCCTTACTATCCACAATTGAACCTCAAAATATGAATCAAGAAATCAAATATGAATTTTGGGTTAAGGAAATCCATGAAGAACTTGATCAAATAGAAAATAACCATACATGGGAATTAGTACCAAGGCCTCATGATAAAAATGTTATTTGGACAAAATAGGTGTTCAAAAAAAAATTGAATGAAAATGGAGAAGTAATTTGAAACAAAGCAAGAATTGTTTGCAAAGGCTATGCTCAACAAGAAGGAATAGACTTTGAAGAAACGTTTTCACCTGTAGCTAGACTTGAAGCCATAAGAATGTTTCTTTCATTTTCAATTTTTCATAACTTGTTGAAAAGTGTGCAACAAGAAATGCTTGTTGAGAATGCAACAAGATGATGGAGCTTAGTGGAAAGGAGTCGCCTTCACTAAGTGGGCCCGCAGGCAAATTATGGCGCAAAGTCTATTTTTGGATCACAGCATGAGTGATCACAGCGGGAGTGATCAGAGTCTTTTTTAGACTGCTAGTCAAAAATAGAAAAGTCAAATATTATTGTCTCATAATAATATTTAGACTATAAACATTATCTTATCCTCTTGGAGCACTTCAGTTTGAGCTACAGATGTGGCACATGCAGCTGTTAGAAGGAAATATGCTTTCTTTGTGGGTGAGTTGAGCTATTGCATGCAAGACATTAGTTAGAACTCATGTGGTTGAGTTCTGTGGAGTTGGATGAGCAGTTAATGGAGTTGTGTTCAGTTTGACTTAGTTGAACTAGTTGTATTTAGTCTAACTTATCAATAGACTAAGTGATGAGTTGTGTGAATTAGTTATTAATTAATTCAATAATTATTAACTCATAAAGCAACTGAAGAATACATCTGTTAACTCAGTGCATGTACAGTTCAGTGGAGACAGGTGTTAGAGGTTGAGATTGCTATCCGTTTTGCATGAGATTGTGCACATGAATGGGATTGAGTTATGCCAATGATCTCTGCGTAGTGTGGGCCAATACCAAGTGAAATATAGCTTGTGCTCACGTGATTTACAGTGTGGGTGACTTTCATAAGGTAAATAGGAGTTTGGATCAGCCATTCTTATTCATTCTCAGCAGGTATTGTGCAGTGGAGGCAGGCAAGCAGTAGAGGAGATTTGGAGATCAGATCTGAGCTGTATTGTGTGTAACAGGTGGAGCTAGTACTGATTACTTGTGAGGAGTATTGTACTATGTTTGTTACATGTTCTCAATCAATATAATATACAGATAGTTGGGGTTTTTAGCGAGATCCTTTCCCCGGGAAAATATTGTGTTGATATGTGTGATTGATGCTTCTATGTGCGCATGTTATTGTTTCTGCTTCTGTAAATTGATGATCAACGTAGAGGAGGTTATGTATTATGCATGTTTTCCGCAATACTGTATAATCAGGATAATCTCTGTTGAATATGTGTTTATTATTCAAAATTTCTACATGGTATCTGAGCAAGCTGATTTGTAGAAGAAGTTCTACATGATATCAGTGTTGTATTGATCATCAAATCTATTAGTCAGAAAGTGTTTACATTTTATTTCTTCAGGCAGAGTCTATGATTGGGCCAGGTAGCCTCTGGATTCATCCTTATTTTGGAAGGTGAGATATCCGGTGAATGCCCATACAGTCGATCTCTGTACAAGAAATACTTTGTTCTCACTAATTTTAGATCAGAAGCGGTTGAGTTTTGAGCTCGTGGAATGGCGCTCAAGGATAAACTCAGAAATATTAGGTGTGAGAATGGAGACAGTATGCCCCAGTATCTCACGAAGTTCACCCAATGCCGGGATGAGCTGGGAAGTGTGGGGGTAACTGTTGAGGATGAGGATATGGTGAGTCTAGCACTCCTTGGCCTTCCTAAGAGTTGGCATAGCTACCAGGACTCGGTGAATGGAAGGGAGAAATTGCCAGGATGGGAGAGACTTTGGTTGGATGTTGTGCAAGAGGAGATTAGACGGTGCACCAGAGACAGTTCTTCATCTATGCATGATGAGGAGAACTGTGCCTTAGCGAGTAAGGCGAAGAAGGGGAAGCGGAAGGTTTCTCTTTCCGAATCCAGTTCTTCCAATGATGGGAAGAAGGTTGACAAGTCGAAGGTGAGATGATTTCGTTGTCATGAGTTGGGCCATTATGCTACTAATTGCCCAAAGAAGAAGTCCAAGAAGGCATCCGGGGAAGGATCTGAGGGTGAGGCAACCTCACTTGCTTCACAGTTTGAGTTGGATTTCACACTCTTCGCATGCATGGTTTCATCCATGGTGGGAAGTGGTTGGTTTCTTGACAGTGGAGCTTCTTTCCACATGACCGGAGACAAAAGTTTGTTCAGTACTTTGGAGGAGAAAGATATCCAGATACTCATAGCGATGGGTAATTATGAGAAGTATAGTGTCTTAGGTGTAGGCAAGATTATTTTTCAGAGGGAGCATGGAGCTCGCCTTACCTTGACCGATGTCAAGTATGTACCAGGACTGAAGAGAAACTTGGTGTCGATCGTGATGTTGGAAGACAAAGGCTATGATGTAGTCTTCAATAAGGGAAAGGTTTTCCTTAGACACATCATCACTAGACAAGTGAAGCAGATTGGTTCACGGATCAAGAACCTATATGCTCTTGAGGTTCAAGATGCATGCAAAGCCTTGAGCAGAAAGGCAACTGATGGAGACTTGGTGGTTGAGAGAGAGCATATATTACCTCTCAACATGCAGAGCCAGAAGAAGTCTCAGACGATTGTGGAGGAGCCACGATTGGTGCAGCAGCTTCAGGAGGTTGTGGAGCAGCCACAACAAGGGAAGCTAAGTGGAGATTGAATTGAGACATCTTGCAGAGACCTCCAGTAGGGGGAAACTTCAAGCCAGGTGGGCTGAGGGATCGCATGCAGCCATACCTCCAGGTAGGAGATGGGATGATGTGGATTGATCGTCCCAAGGAGGAGGGGCAGGATCCTTTAGGTACCCAACCTCTTGGATGAGACTGTTATAGCTCCAAATCTCACTCTTATGGTTTGTGATGCTGCACTTATGGCCTAGGGCAACCCCTCCTTCCAGACCTGGTCCAAAAATTTAAAAAACAGTGTTTTATTCCCTATACGCGACTTTGCCCTGTGTTAAACGCGTGTACACGCGGGTCTGTCATACCCAACCCGCGTGTATCTATTAAAACACTTAAAAAAATATAATTTCCTCTTTTTCGGGCGGTGATCGCGGGTTTACCTGCTGGATCACCTGTTAGTGCCCGTGGCCCAACTGTTCCCAACCAACTCCTAACTAAAAAACTACTTTGGAGAGGGTATAAAAAGACATCAAAGGGAAGGCCAAGGGGAGAGAGAAAGGAGAGCAAGATTATTATGCTGAGATTTTTCCCTTAGACCAGGTCTGAAGTCCTTGGTGCATTCTGCACTTCCCCCATTTTGCATAGGAAACCCTTGTTTCCATGTGTATTGGTGATCATTCATCCTTGACATCATCATTGAGTAAGACTTGGAAGGAGCTCTTGTTGGAGGCTTGAGGCTGGAACGAATCCGGGAGGAAGCTTGCTTGGAGCCTGCTGAAGGTGTTCAGGTGATATCTTTCCGATATATGTACTTTATTTGCCTTTATATATAAAGAAACACGTCTTTGTTCCCGAATAATCTTTCTTTATGCTTATGAGATTCTTGTGCTGAATTCTTATGAAAGTGGTTACTTAAAGATTTTTTATAACTAACTTTATAGCATAAAGATGATTTATATATAAACTTCTATACATGTACTGTTGTGTTCTTTGATTTGTTTGTCTTGCAGGTCAAAGAAAGAAGAAGGGAACTCCAAGAAGGGTTTGCACCCTAACGGTCTTCTCGAACGTAGGACCTTAGGTATGTACCCTAAACATTAGAATTTGCTTAAAAGTAAAAAAGATGGCTGTGTGTGTGTGTTTCTTTGAATAAGCAATTTTCAGTCTGGTAGAGTCTTAGCCCAAAGGACCCTAGGGGTACTTTCCCTTCAACCAGAATTAGCAACTCCGCTGGGGACAACACTCTTGTTGTTCCTAGTTTGGGTAGTCCTCAAGCCAATCAAGGCTCAGTCCCTTTGTTTGTTGGTTCTGACTGTCTGATATTTTCTTGAACTCCAAGCTTTTCCAGTTTTTTAGTTTGTGTTTTTTTATTTTTCCTGAAAGAATTCAGATACGCACTTTTTCTGGATTACAGAAGCGTATATACGCAAGTTTCACTAAGTAAACCCGCGTATACGCAGGTTTCCTTAGTTACAGTCGCGTATACACGCATTCTGCAAATAATTGCAGGCGCGTATATCACATAATTTTCAAGATTTATAATTTTTCTTTTGCTGAATGTTTGTCTGGTGGTTTGGGTCAGTTTAAAACAGTCAATTCCCAGTGACAGTTCTCTGTTTAACAGGGGGCATCTTGTTTCGAACTCTCTCTAGTTATAAGGAGTGCTAGTCTTGTTTTTCGTTGATTGCAAGCGTCATTGATTTTTGACACACAAGATTTCTGTTTAAGAATCTTGATTGCTCTGTTTCGGCAGAGTGGGAAGATTGTCTTCAATCTTTGTGTCCATTTTGTTTTCATGACATTTGTGTTTGCTTAACGAAATCATTTTTATGACCATTTACTCCTTTGTTTCGGGAAATTTGTTTGTTACCAGTTTCTTGAAACTTGTCTTTTGATATTTTGGACTTTCATTGCTGCTTTTGATTGTCAAAAGCGTTTTCGAACACATTTTATTTTTGTTGAGTTTTCATCATTTGAAAGGTGTCAATTCACAAAAGTGTTTGGTGGCTTGTTTATCAATCATTAGTGTCAGTATTTTTGAGAGTTTTCCTTTGAAAAAGACTTTTTGGTTTGATTGAAAGAAAATCTTTTGAAAGTTTTGAGTTTCGCTTTCTTAAACTTGCTTTTCATTTGATTTCCTTTTTGCGAAGTGAAAGTGCTTTGTTTTTATCTTAAAACTTGTTTTTATTGTTTGGACGAAATGATTGGTAACACATCATCTTCTATCTAAGCATTTTAGTGGCAAGACAAAATTTGGTAAAGCAGCAACTTTCCTTCTTTGTTTGCAGAGTAGTCTTAAAATCTTGCATTCACATATAGTTCTTGCATTAGCATAGCTTTGCATCCTCTTTTAGGCATGCATAGTTTTGTTAGCTTTTGTGAGTGTGGAGTTTGAAAAGAAAGCAAAAAACTTTGTTTAATTTGAAGTACATCTGAACCTCATAGAAATTGCTCTTCATCGAAACGAAAAAGTGCATGTGCATGTAGTTAGGATAGTTTCTTTTTGCGTCCTAAAAACACCACAAGTTTCACTTCCGTTACCTTTGACTTAAAGAACAGCCTAATAAAATCAAGCGCTTAATTAAAATCCACTAGAACTTTTTGTTTTAGTTATTACACCAACAAGTTTAGGATTTTAGGGCCTTGGATTAGGCGAGTGGAGAGTTAACTCTCCAAGGCAACACAAAACGTCAAACATAAGAGTCTGATTAAAGAGAGTAAATCCAATAGCGTTAGGAAGACCAGGAAAGCTCCGGATCTGGGAGTTAAGCACGAGGGTCTGTGAAGACAGGGAAGAGAGATACCCCCTCTCCTACTTGTCCGAACTTACCTCACGACTGTTCCGCCTGGCTTCTGTGACGAGTTGGTACCCATAGTTGCCTCTCCTAGGGGTCTGCATAGGTGGCTGCGGAGGGGAATCCCGTGGCACCTGAGGTCGACGTTGTATCACTCTCGACAGTACTTCTGGAGGGCACCCTTGCGAAGCTTGGGGGCTTGCACCGGCGCAGGCTGTTGTTAGGAGGTCAGCGTAACTTCCTCTGATACCTTCGCTGATAGGACTGGGCCCTCATCATCCCAGACTATCTTCGGAAGGCCCTTTGATTCACTTTCTCGTATTTTGGTGTCCGGTCTCAATCACCCGGAGCGGAAATACTTGAAAGTTGTTTGACTGGCTGTATCTTTAGGGACTTTTTAGTGGGTGCTCTTTGCTCCTTGTATATAGTTGGCTTTAGGTATTTTTGTCTAGTCACCTTTGGACTTTGTAGTCTGAGTGACTGGCTTGCCACTCTACCGATCTTGAGAGGCTTTTGGTCGTTCTTTCGGAAGTTGTGGAGTTGCCTCCTCAAGGGCAAAGGTTTTGATTGCTTATCCATATTCTTTGAAGAGTTATTTCTATATTCCCGCAAGGGAAAGGGTCTTGGGATCAGTTAGATATGGCTAATATTCCTGTGGAAACCAACTAAGGTACCCTTCCAAAAGGGGATCCTTGTGCTTTTCCTTTCTTTGGAAACGTTGGTACTCCCTTGATGGCCACTTTGAATATTCCTGGGTTGAATGTTGGACTACCCGTTTGGCTGTGGTCCACTCCGAATATTCCAAATGCTCTTGAAGCTTCTCAGATAAATGCTTTATTTCAGGGGCATCACTTGGGTGCTAATTGTTCATCTTCTTTCAAAGAGAAATCTGGGATTCCTTCTTCTTCTCCTTCTTGTAATAAAAAATCTAAAAAGAGGAGAAAAAGGAAGTCAAAGAAGAAGAATAAGTCTATCCTTTCGTCTTCAACCTCTGTGAGTCATGTTGGAGATGAGCCCTCAGCCACTGCTAGTCATGCTGGGGGCACAAGTCTAGTCACTGCGAGTCACACTAGCACTTCATCCTCAACCTCTGCTAGTCATGTTGGAGATGAGCCTTCAGCCACTGCAAGTCATGCTGGGGGCACAAGTCTAGTCACTGCAAGTCACACTAGCACTTCATCTTCAACCTCTGCGAGTCATGTTGGAGATGAGTCTTCAGCCACTGCAAGTCATGCTGGGGGCATGAGTCTAGTCACTGTGAGTCATACTAGCAAAGAGTCACCGACCTCTGCAAGTCATGTTCAGGACTCTCCGCAAACCACTGCTAGTCATGTTGGCGGAATGGAGGTTGATAAGAAACCTGGACGTAGAAGTTTTAAACCTAAGTTCCCTTGTAAGATATGCAAGGGAGACCATCTTACTCATTTATGCCCTGGTATTCCAGAGGTTCAAAGGATATGGTCCGAGTCTGAAAGTACTTCTACTCCTAGCTCTGATATGGTTTCTCGTCAATCCCATCAACCATTGGTTGATAATGTGGTGCAGCCAGTGCAATCGCTGGCCGATTACACTCCTCTTTTGGGGGGTGAAGTGCCTAACAAAAGAGTCTGTTTGATCTCTAGTACAGAGTCTTCTAGTATAGGGGGCATTTCGGTTTCTTCGAATGTTCCCCCTCCAAGTGCTAAGAGTGTTTCCTTTGATTGGGATAGTCTTGTTGAGCCTCGTCTTCCTTCCGCTGCACCTTTCCAAATAAAGGTCAGAGTGAATTCCACAAATATCTATCGATGTATGGTGGATGAAGGATCCTCTACAAGTATTATATCCTCTTTGACTTGGAAAGCTTTGGGTTCCCCAAAGTTGTTGACAGCTCAGAGTCAGTTGTTAGCCTATGATAGAAGGCCTGGTGAATCTATGGGTGTTCTTCCTCAATTGCCTATCACTTTAGGTGGGAAGACTGTCTTAATCGATATGATGGTGGTTGATAGCCCTTTAGACTTTAATATGCTACTTGGGCGTGATTATGTCTATGTTATGAATGCTGTGGTGTCTTCACTCTTTCGAGTAATGTGCTTTCCTCATAACGGGAATATTGTCACTATTGATCAGCTTGCATCTGATAATCACCACCCTAATTCGACTTTAATGCAGAATGCCCCTTGGTTTGTTCCAAGTGTTCAAGTAGACTCTACCCCGCCACGGGTGAATTATGTGGCATTGAATCCTCAATGTTCAATCGCTTCTAAGAAGGATCCTTTGACTTATTATTCTCCTTCTCGGGACTTGGTCCCGACAGTTGACCGAGAGATTCTTCCTATAGGGACATGGGACCCTTTAATTCCCTCTTTTGATCCTATTAGTTCTCATGATTTCTCAGATCTTGTTTTGCCTTCACAGGAGGAACTCTTTGAAGCCATGAGTTATGACTACCAAAGGAGTCCTTGGTTTGAACCCTGCAAGGGGTTTATTCCGAAGAGCTATTATACGTAAGCCGAAAGGTTGCGTGGTTCCCTGTACCATATTGTATATATGAGGTACGCATTTTCAAGTTTTGTATTCTATAACACAAAGATCTTATATGAAGTTTATATGTGGGATGTATTAACTTCGTGTCTAGTGTTCCTATTTATGTTTACAGAACTTGGAAGATTTCTCCTTTGGAAATTTATGGTTGGTTCGTTCTGACAGGTATTGGTTCTCGAAACTAGCATATAGGTTAGGTTTTTCCGCCTGCATTGTGCACTTATCAGTTTCCTTTACCATTTTGCCTTAGGATCGACCCCACCAAGTTATGGTGCGGAACCTTCTCATTGCTTAGAAGTATCATGACTTGTGTGGTAGAGCCGACCTTATCATGGGTGCCCTAGTTAGTACCTTATTGTCGCTTGGCACTCATGCAGATTTTTCATCCCTAGGCTCGGGAGTCCTCGGTAGTCCCGCCATGACTTATGCGTTGAAGACTCATTCCTCTTAGCTTCTCCGCTTTGTTCTGGCCATATACCCTAGAGGCTCCTTTGTGTTGAGTTGTACTTCTGCATTGCATGTTGACCATTTGCACCTTTTGGCCTATAGCCGGCTTCACTCGGACTCGTGTTTAAGCCAACTTTTGACCATGACGTCTGTAAAATCAACCTTGCATACCTTTGACTTCTGCAGCTTGACATACCTTGATCCGTGGAAGGAACATACCTTTGAGTGTCACTGACCAGTTTTCCACCTCCCTGCATTGAGCATAGGAACGTTCCTTTCCCAGGAACTAGATCATCTGTTTCACCGACACTCGTTCTTTCCACTGTACCATAGCATTCTTTTATTCTTTTTCCGGCTTATCAGAAAAAGACAAAAAAATTAAATATTCCAAAAAGAGCGGGAACAGGGACGTTATTTCCATTTATTGTTGGCAGCTAGAGTCAGTCGTGTCGCCCTTGAACAAAGCACTCAAAACAAAGTCTCCTCCGCATGGGTGGGATTTAGTTTGACTTAGGTAAGCCATAACCTTGTTATCGAGTCAGTTCTCCCCTGATTGGTTATCTCTTCCAATCATATGGAGGGTTCGTTCGTGCCTCCTGCATGACGAACTTATACAGATTCATTATATGCTGCCACATAGTCACATTGAGTCGTGCTTTTGTTCAAGGGAAGTTAGCCTGAGTCGGCCTTTCTGCGGTGTCTCTTGACTTATTTTTTTAGTCGGCCATCCCTGGTTGTCAGTGTCATGTCTATCATCACATCAGTTATATTGGTCCTTCACTCGTGCCGGTTTGAGAAGGTCCCCATTGACTTCTTGATGGCGGGTCTTGTCCTTATCGACGACGACACATTGCTCTGAGGGCAGACCTAGAGACCGCACCCTGGCCCTATTTTCATTATTGATAGGTCACCTTGTGCTCAGCATCGATCAGTATCATGGGTCTTTGACTGAGTGGTTCCCCTTGTGTTCGACATCAGCATACATTATCACACATTGGGATTCGTGCAGTACCTTGGTTTCCATTTGACCCTATTGGTGGATACCTCGCCTCTGTGTCAGCTTTCATTATTGGTTGGTTCAGAGGGTTTCTGCCGTGCGCTAGCCACATCTTGTGTACGCCGGAAACGTACTTCGGTTGGGTTACTACATCTTTTTCGTCCGATTCCTTCCACATTATTGGCCTACGAGTTACACTCGCGCTAGATTGATGGAGGATGCCTTAATGCCTTCCTTCTAGCGGATCTTTCCCTATCGACTCCGACTCATTGCTCTGGGGCAAAGATCTAGAGTCCATTTGGCAGTACCTTGGGGTTTGCAGTCATTAGTGGCAGATTCCTCGCTATCGACAGTGGGAAACCATCATTGTCTCCTGATTGATAGATTCTTATAGGTGTTCGACTTCAGCTCATCTATTCACACTTGTTAGATTGTACTGGGTACCTTGACGCTCATTATCATTATCGGTGAGTAGTCTCGCGTTTGTTAACGGTATACATCAATGACCGGTAATCAAACGATTTCTCACATGGTCGACTTCAGATCATTTATTCCCATGGTGTAGAAATGTACCACGGTCGGTGAAGACCTCAGGTTGTATCAGCATTCATTGGTTCACTTGACAGTTGCTCCTGTTGCTGCTAGTTGATACCACTCCACCTTATATGTTGCAGTCGGTCATAGCGACATTCTATATGCTGGCACCTGAGTTTGCAGTATAGTACCATCCTATTCCATCATGTTCAGTTGGTACCTTATGGGATCAGTCTTTGATTTCAGTGATCCGTTGCATCTTTCAGCATCATTGACAGTTTTATATGTGATATTCAGACATGTACTTACTCATTATGATCAGATGATCCATTATGTATTTTACAGTCATTTATACTTGTATACTTAGTGGATCCGCTTGTACTTGATACGCGGACATGCTTTACTTTTCCTGAGCATGGGTATGCCCGCCTCAGACAGTGTTTCTTTCTGATCTCCTTTCGGTGGCTTGGCAGGCTGAATTCTGGTGAAGTCCTCCTCGGTTTTTCGGCAGAGTTCCTTTCCTTGTACTTACTTAATATATTTCGGCCATCATGTTCCCCTTCTGACCTCATACATTAGGGGGCATCTGTTATAGCTCCAAATCTCACTCTTATGGTTTGTGATGCTGCACTTATGGCCTAGGGCAACCCCTCCTTCCAGACCTGGTCCAAAAATTTAAAAAACAGTGTTTTATTCCCTATACGCGACTTTTCCCTGTGTTAAACGCGTGTACACGCGGGTCTGTCATACCCAACCCGCGTGTATCTATTAAAACACTTAAAAAAATATAATTTCCTCTTTTTCGGGCGGTGATCGCGGGTTTACCTGCTGGATCACCTGTTAGTGCCCGTGGCCCAACTGTTCCCAACCAACTCCTAACTAAAAAACTACTTTGGAGAGGGTATAAAAAGACATCAAAGGGAAGGCCAAGGGGAGAGAGAAAGGAGAGAAAGATTATTATGCTGAGATTTTTCCCTTAGACCAGGTCTGAAGTCCTTGGTGCATTCTGCACTTCCCCCATTTTGCATAGGAAACCCTTGTTTCCATGTGTATTGGTGATCATTCATCCTTGACATCATCATTGAGTAAGACTTGGAAGGAGCTCTTGTTGGAGGCTTGAGGCTGGAACGAATCCGGGAGGAAGCTTGCTTGGAGCCTGCTGAAGGTGTTCAGGTGATATCTTTCCGATATATGTACTTTATTTGCCTTTATATATAAAGAAACACGTCTTTGTTCCCGAATAATCTTTCTTTATGCTTATGAGATTCTTGTGCTGAATTCTTATGAAAGTGGTTACTTAAAGATTTTTTATAACTAACTTTATAGCATAAAGATGATTTATATATAAACTTCTATACATGTACTATTGTGTTCTTTGATTTGTTTGTCTTGCAGGTCAAAGAAAGAAGAAGGGAACTCCAAGAAGGGTTTGCACCCTAACGGTCTTCTCGAACGTAGGACCTTAGGTATGTACCCTAAACATTAGAATTTGCTTAAAAGTAAAAAAGATGGCTGTGTGTGTGTGTTTCTTTGAATAAGCAATTTTCAGTCTGGTAGAGTCTTAGCCCAAAGGACCCTAGGGGTACTTTCCCTTCAACCAGAGACCTTGCTACGGGAGCCCCGATGTGGAGTAGTAGGAACTGATTGATTGGGTAGAGACAAATGTGGATGGAGTGGCAGAGAGAGCGACAGTGCAGGGAATCCCAGGACAACGCATAGCATGCAGGCTACAGCAATGCGAGAGGCACAAGTGTTTTGCACAGTGCTAGGTGGCACAGAGAGGTGTGCAATAGTGCGAGATGCATGAAGATGTTGCAGTAGCACAGATGTCAGAGAGGGAGCACTTGTCAGCAGCAGGTAGAGCTTCAGCATCAGAGTATGTTCCTAGCCCAACAGAGTGGTCAGTTGGGAGTGTTTTTGTTCCAAGTGTTGTTGGAGAAAAGTGGACCGGGCAGATGTGTTTCATGCAGAACATTCCAGAGTTTCAGGATCGGGTTTGAGAGGAAGCCTTTCTTGTTGAGAGGGAGTGTTGAAAATTGTGCAACAAGAAATGCTTGTTGAGAATGCAACAAGATGATGGAGCTTAGTGGAAAGGAGTCGCCTTCACTAAGTGGGCCCGCAGGCAAATTATGGTGCAAAGTCTATTTTTGGATCACAGCAGGAGTGATCACAATGAGAGTGATCACAATAGGAGTGATCACAGCAGGAGTGATCAGAGTCTTTTTTAGACTGCTAGTCAAAAATATAAAAGTCAAATATTATTGTCTCATAATAATATTTAGACTATAAACATTATCTTATCCTCTTGGAGCACTTCAGTTTGAGCTACAGATGTGGCATATGCAGTTGTCAGAAGGAAATACACTTTCTTTGTGGGTCAGTTGAGCTATTGCATGCAGGACATCAGTTAGAACTCATGTGGTTGAGTTCTGTGGAGTTGGATGAGCAGTTAATGGAGTTGTGTTCAGTTTGACTTAGTTGAACTAGTTGTATTTAGTCTAACTGATCAATAGACTAAGTGATGAGTTGTGTGAATTAGTTATTAATTAATTCACTAATTATTAACTCATAAAGCAACTGAAGAATACATCAGTTAACTCAGTGCATGTACAGTTCAGTGGAGACAGGTGTTAGAGGTTGAGATTGCTATCAGTTGTGCATGAGATTGTGCACATGCATGGGATTGAGTTATGCCAATGATCTCTGCGTAGTGTGGGCCAATACCAAGTGAAATATAGCTTGTGCTCATGTGATTTCCAGTGTGGGTGACTTTCACAAGGTAAATAGGAGTTTGGATCAGCCATTCTTATTCATTCTCAGCAGGTATTGCGCAGTGGAGGCAGGCAAGCAGCGAAGGAGATTTGGAGATCAGATCTGAGTTGTATTGTGTGTAACAGGTGGAGCTAGTACTGATTACTTTTGAGGAGTATTGTACTATGTTTGTTACATGTTCTCAATCAATATAATATACAGATAGTTGGGGTTTTTAGCGAGATGCTTTCCCCGGGAAAATACTGTGTTGATATGTGTGATTGATGCTTCTATGTGCGCATGTTATTGTTTTTGCTTCTGTAAATTGATGATCAACATAGAGGAGGTTATGTATTATGCATGTTTTCCGCAATAGCGTATAATCGAGATAATCTCCATTGAATATGTGTTTATTATTCAAAATTTCTACATAACTTTAAAGTATATCAAATGGATGTTAAATTTGCATTCTTAAATGGGGATATAGAAGAAGAGGTCTATATTAAACAACCTAAAGGGTTCATTCTTGGAAATGATAAAAATATTTTGTGCAAACTTAAGAAGGTGTTCTATGGATTAAAATAAGCTCCTTGTGCATGGTATTATCATCTTAACAGGTACCTTCAACAACAAGGGTTCAAAAAGGGGTCTGCAGATAGCAACCTACATATCAAAATTGATAAATATAAACTGTTGATAGTTGTTGTTTATGTATATGACATCGTATTTGGAAGAAATGTAGAGTATATGAATCAAGGATTTGCTTTAGTTATACAGAAGGAGTTTTAAATGTATCTTCTTGGTGAACTAACATACGTTCTTGGTTTTCAAGTTCAACAAACTGAGAATGGTATCTTTCTTTCTCAAACCAAGTACCTCAAATAGATTTTGAAAAAATATGGAATGGAAGACTGTAAGTCGATAGGCACACCAATGGTAACAGGATGAAATATTAGTCAAAATGATGATTCTCCTTCATTCAGTCAACCAGAATATAGATTTATGATTGGTAGCTTGCTCTACCTTACAGGTACAAGACCAAACATTATGCATACTTTTGGAATTGTTGGATGATTTCAAGAAAATCCTAAGGAAACTCATCTCCAAGTTGTTAAGAGAATATTCAAGTATCTACAAGGAACTCAAGGTTTTGGTCTATGGTACCCCAAAAACATTGGTTTTATACTTCATGCTTACATAGATGCATATTGGGCAGGTAATATTGATGATCACAAGAGTACTAGTGGAGGATAATTTTATTTGGGACCTCTCTTGATTTCATGGTTCAAAAAGAAACAAAGCTCCATAGTTTTATCTACTATTGAGGTAGAATATGTTGTTGTTGTATCTTGTTGTACTCAACTTCTATTAATGATCCAAGCATTACAAGACATTCAAGCCACTTGTCCTCAACCAGTACCTATTCTTTGTGACAATAATAGTGACATGAGTATCTCTAAGAATCTTGTCATGCACTCAAAAACCAAGCACATCCAAATCAAATATCATTTTATGAGAGAACAAGTGCTTGAAGAAAAGGTCAAACTGGAGTATGTTCCTTCAAAGGAACAAGTTGCATATATATTTACAAAGCCACTTCCACATGATTCTTTTGAATATCTCAGATAGAAATTAGGAATGGCTCCTATTTCATCACTCTGCTAATTATTCTGACAGGTATGCCATGTTCACGGGGCACTATGACTATAAATTAATATAGTTTACTTTTGGTACGTGGATGATGTGAAGGACAGTTGTATATGTATGCAATCTATGAGTTAGACAGACATGTATACATTTCAGTGATTGATAAAAATGGCTATGACTCAGAGGAGCCTCCTATATGCATTCACCGTTTCATGGTTGGTCTTTTGTTTCTGACATTGGTTTGATGCAGTATGTTGGTTTAGGGGGGGGGGAACTATTATTTCCCTCAAGTCCCTTGTTGGCATTATGGTTTCATAAGCATGTCCTATTGCATATACTTACTAATGTATGATATTTATATTGTTGCTTTTGGAAATTTATATGTTGTTGTTATATCAATGATGCATGGATTCCAAATAATAAAGTCTATCTATTCACATACTTGATGAGGATGATGTGTTTGCTATGATCGGTATTGATGTTTTGTAATTGATTTCTGAAGTTACTTTTTGATGCTTGGAACCATTACATACTTAGTACAATGTTGATGATGTTGAAGAGTTTGATGCTCCATTTCCTTGTCTTACTTCTTGATGAGGAAAATCTTCATGTTGCTTCTATGATGTTGCTATCAAATATTCATGTTGCAAGTTCCTATATGGTGGTTGTTGATGACCATCATGATCTTGCAACCTCATTGTTGAGGTCCTGATTTTGGTTATATATGTCATGTATGTTCCTTGATGTAAAGGTCATGTAAATACCCATGTTGTAAATCATTATAAAATTCAATCATGTATGGGCTATTGGGATCAAGTCATGTTATGTATGAAATCCCATTATTTTGGGTAATTAATGTAATGTTGGATCAAATATCTAACCCCACTATGTTGGGTGATTGATGTAATCATGAATAATTGGTGATAGGGCAGGTCATATTTGGTTGAATCATAAAATCTTGTGTTTTTATTGTATACCCTTAGAGGTTCCAGCATATGATCAGGAGGAGCATGGTCAGTATGAAATTTTTATCCTTAGTCGATCAGACCTACAACAATCCTCTCTACAAAGGGGGAAAGTATCCTTCATTCAACATTAGTCAACCCTTTTCCCTTGATGTCAAAGGGGGAGAGAACCTTGGTGTTTGGAAAAGAATTCTTGGAGAAGCTTGGTGAGAAATATTGGTCTTTGTATGTGTGTTTGCAGGTGATTAAAGGTGGTGACCAAACACCAAAATGGTTTCCATCAAGTCCAAAGGGGAATATTGTTGGAATTATGGCTAATGTGTTGTCCTTGATGGAAAGCTACTTGATAAAGATGTCAACATTGTGATAACAGGATGATTATGCAAACTGGAAAAAATGTTATAGAGACAATGAATAGAGAAATGATAGTTCAAAGATAGATGGATGATAAAAGAAAAGTTTGAAAAAGTATATATGGATCCTGAGAAGAAAGGTTGCATGCATATATAGGTATTGTGAAGAAAAGTCATGTACAAAATCTGCACCAAGGTAATCTAGATACTAGGGGTCATTACCATGGTATTGTACCAAAGTAATGAAAGCAACATCGATTATTTGATCCCATCAAAGAATACCAACGACATTACTAAGGGATTGGCCTAAGGTATTGGCTAAGGCTAAAATATATATAAGGAGATGGAGATCAAATTGATAGGTGTGCAAGTATTGGGTTGTCTATGAATGATTTCATCTGAAATATGTGTGTACTAGGGAACAAGGAGAAGACTCAGATCTAGAAGATCTGAAATATGTGCTTAATTAAATTATTTGTTAAAAATGTCTAAGTAGATAATCTTAATGAAATTGTGATGTCGTGATCTAAATTATTTATTCAGAAGTTTGTAGTATTGACAATAAAGGTTGCGGAAAGTGAAATTATGTTTGCAGTGAAAGTTTTTTTTGGATCTGTAAGGAGGTGTGTTTGGGCATATTCACGTACATATGCGGATCCATCTCCATAGGGTCATGTATATATTCTGTAAAATAATTTTCAGTATGTGCATATCTGTACGCGGGTGCTGTGCATGGTAAGCATGTACATACGCTAATATTCCTTGTGGAAGTCGCACACCCAAACTAGGGTTTGATCTAATGATTGATGTTTACAGTTAATGTTGTTTGATTTATTTGTTGTTGTCTGTCGATGATGTCTCTAGCATTGATGACCTATGTCTCACAGTGAAAATTGAGGTGACTTCGTTGAATTGATCAGTTTAAATGATACATAAGTTTGACTGGGTGTATGATATATGGTCTGTAGTTGGTTTAGTAATTTGTAACTGGTGAAGTGGTCTATGTATGGTTCAATGATTGATGATTCAATGTTCACTATTCAGAGATCTGTATGCAGGTGTTTTACAAAGAAGTCATGTATATATGTGAGTCTTATTCAATATAGTCATGTACATAATTTGATGTTTTCTATTTTTGGTTGGGTTCTGCATTAAGTAATTTGATGCTTGAGAGTTTTAGTTGATTTTTAGTGTGACAATGTTTCAAATTCAATGCTTCAGTTTGTTTAGGTTTATGATTGATATGGGTCCAGTTTGAAAATTTGATTAAAGGTGGCCTACATTTTGTGCGATGATTGTTTTATAGGTGGATTGAGTCTGAAACATTCTGAAAATTGGTCCGCAAGGAGCTGAGGGTTGCAACCTTCAAAAAAGGGTTAGGGGCCCCCTTCTGTTAGGATCTGGTAAATGAGTTCAGGTGGTTGTAGCTCCCTTTCATTGTTTGTTGGAGAATGAGAGAAGGTTATAGCCTTCTGTAGGTGGATTCTTGCATACTAACAAGAGTCTTCATCAATGCAATTGTAATATTTTTCTTTATATCATAAGCAAGAAGACATAGATAGAAATAGTGGTGGTTTTCTCCCACATTAGTTTTCCACCTAAAATCCTAGTGTTCTATGTGTGTTTCTCATTTTTTGTGATTTCTTATGTTCTTTATTGCATACTAAAAAGTAATTAATCTTCTGGTGCAATGATAAAAGATAATCATTTGTTAGAAAAATTAGTAAACTAGATATATGTTGGTTTCCTTCTCTAAAGTAGTGTACATACGCAAGTTTCTTTAATAAAAATAGTGTACATATTTAAGAATATCAAATTTGGAAGTTTCAAGGGGTAGAAAAAGGTATGCATTTACAACATTATTTATTATAATTGAAAAATTATCAACTATGAAAATGTATTATTAATAAGTTGTGTTATGTTATATATAGATTCCATTGTTAAAGCACTTCAAGAGCATCACAATTAGTAATTAAGTGAAAGGAAAAAGTTGTACAAGCATCAAAAGAAGTGTTATGATATAATGATATTCCAAATAAATATATAGGTTTGATAATTGATGGTATGGACTAGAAGAAAACACTTCTACCACGTTTTATCCATACACCAAAAAATTTACAAGAGGGGAAGTTTATTTAGTTCCACTTGGTTGATTATATGGCCTTTAATGGGAAAATGTGTCCAAGGGTTTACTTCATAGCCTCCAAATATTTATAATGATGAAAATATGAGCATAACCATAATTAATCAAGTGCTCATTTGGTAATATTCCTCAAGTGTTATCGAATTATTTTCAAGAGTCCCCTTTGCGCTCTGCAACTTCTATTGAGAGTACAGAGCCTGAGATCCACTTTTTTTGCGAGCCGAGCCAGTGGGCGCGCCCGCACTTTGCTCCCTCTTAGCCTGCGGGGGAGTCTGCGGAAGGATCTGTATGGGGCTTGCGAGGGTGCCAGCGGAGGGTCCCGACCTATGCTTGCGGGGATCCGCCGAGGGGTTTTGTTTCAGGCTGCGACCACCCTGGCTGGAGCTTTGGCTCTACATGGAGGAGACACCTCCTTCCCCATCATCCATAGCAAAGGCCTTCAAATCCTTGTTGGCCTCCCTTCCCAAGAAGAAATGCATGAAAGCAGTGAAGTTTGTGAAGAGGCTGGAAAATATCCCAGAGATCACCCTACCGCCAGAAGGACCGATCCAAGTCGCTCTCTCTCTGGAAAATCGGGCCCTGGTTGGGCAGTTTACAGGACTTTGGCCTTCCCCGAGGATGACCGAGAACTGGGTAGCTAGGAACTGGGCACCTCTGATACAAAACAAGGTAACCTCTTACTTCATCGGGAGAGGATATTTTTTGTTTGAATTCTATGCAAAAGAAGACAAAGATCTCATATTCAAGAATGGCCCCTACTTCATGGGCCCCCAAGGATTGTATTTAAACAAATGGATGCTAGACTTTGATCCGGCGGTGGATGTGCCGACAATGGTCCCGGTGTGGGTGAGACTCCCCAATCTCCCAGTTCATTGCTGGAACTGGGACTCTCTGAAGCACATCGGAAATACCCTTGGAAAATTTATAGACAAGGCCAACAGTAAGGACCAGTACGACTGTGCCAGAATCTGTGTGGAGGTAGACCTGGAGGTCGGATTACCGGAAGCCATCAAGATAGTTGTAGGTCCCTGGGTTCATATACAGAAACTGGATTACGAGCAGCTGCCATTCAAATGCCGGAAGTGCCATGTCTACGGGCATTTTGCAAGAGACTGTCCGTCCAAAGGGGTGGAAGAAAAAGGAAAGGAAGAAGGATGGAATCAGGCAAAGCGCTCCAAACCCTTTCACAGGAAGAATGCAAATGGAAACCCCAAGGCCCCTCAAGCGGGCCCTGCTCAAAAACATTCCATGGAAAGCCAAGGGAATAAGTTCGAGATTCTTGGATCTGAAATCATGAACACTCAGGAGACAGAAATCGCCAAGGAAGCTTCCCCCTCTGAAATCTCCCCCATTCCAGAGAAATCCAAAGGGAGGATGCCAGAAGAAGAGGAAGAAACTCAAGAGTCTGAGGAGTCGGAGGAGGAAGGGGAAATAGGAGAAACCCAGTCATCCCCCAGAAGATCTACAAGAGGACGTAAGTCTGCAAAGGAAAAAAGAGAGCATGAAACCTATAAGGACAAGCTTCAGGGCAGCCAACCAACTCTAGAGAAACTTCTAGCAAAAACCCCGAAGACGACGAGGATCCAATCCCAGAGCTCCAAGGGAGCTCAACAAGGCAAAAATAAATGATGAAGATAGTCTCCTGGAATTGTAGGGGAATGGGCACCACAGCTAAAGAAGAAGCAATGAAGAGTTTAATAAGATTAGAAGTCTCGGACATCCTCCTCATCCAGGAGACCAAATTGGAGGATACAACTTTCCTCCAAGCAAGCAAAAAGTTCTGGAATAAAAGTGGAGTGCATGCAGTCTCTGCCCGTGGAGCATCGGGAGGACTTGGATCGCTCTGGAACACAAATAAGTTCTCGCTAATATCTGAGTTTTTGAATACCCATTGGATTTTTTTTAAAATGCAGCACCTAGAATCAAAGGAGATTATTTGCCTTTTCAATGTTTATGCTCCTAACAATGCAGGTGAGAAAAGAAACTGCTGGGACTCTATCAAAAGTCTGGCAGATCTGGAAAATATGGAAAACATAATCATAGCCGGAGATCTAAATCTCACCCTCCTTTCATCAGAAAAAAGAGGTGGGAGTATAGTCAGAGATCCGGCTAGAGAATGGGCGGAAGATCTCATGCAAGATTGGGATCTGCTGGATATAAAGCCGGTTACAGGCACGTTCACATGGTCAAATAAAAGAGTTGGACCAGGTCACATTGCAGCAAGGCTTGATAGGTTCTTTGTTCAAAGCTCTTTCCTGCTTCTTGGGTTAGAGGCAAAAATGCGAATTCTCCATAGCAGTGTTTCGGACCACAAACCCATCAGCCTAGAGTTGGTGGCTCCCAAGGATCTGGGGCCCATCCCTTTCAGATTCAACTCACTATGGACCAAAGAGGCAGATTTCATGCAAAGAGTCAAAGAATGCTGGAAAGAGCCAGTCAAAGGCTCTCCCTTCTTTATTTGGGAGGAAAAATTGCGCAGAGTTAAAAGAATGCTAAAAGGATGGGTTAAGACACTGCCAAATCCTGCTGTGGATAGGAAATTAATTCAAAGTGAGCTGGAAAAACAACACCTCCTCCTAGAAACTGCCGAAATTACCAAAGAAGAGCTGGATAAAGAATCACAGCTACAGCAAAAGTTCCATAAGGCGTGTTTGGCAGAAGAAGAGTTCTGGAGACTAAAATCAAGAAGTCTATGGCTCAAAGCTGGGGACCGAAACTCTTCTTTCTTCCACAAGCAGGCTCAAGCCAGGAAATGCCGAAATTCTATATCAGAAATCAAAAAAGAAAATTGCACTTTAAAAGATTTTGACAGCATTAAAAAAGCAGCTTCAGCTCATTTTGAGAATATGTACAGTGAGGGTGTTGAATCTGGCCAAAATGACAATCTGCTAGATGTTGTTCCTAAACTCATCTCAGCGAAAATAAACCAGGTTCTGGAAGGTAAAATCACCAAAGATGAAGTCAAGGAAGCACTCTTTGCAATGGAGCCAGATAAAGCCCCGGGCCCGGATGGTTTCACGCCTAGGTTTCTTCAGATGTGTTGGCAGATAGTTGAGAAGGACCTCTTCAAAATGATCCAGAAGTCCCAAGAGTGCCAAAAAATTGGGGGCTGCACAAATTCAGCGTTCCTTGCCCTCATACCTAAAGAGAAAGGAGCAAACACATTTAATAGATTTCGACCTATATCCCTATGCAACATTGGATATAAAGTGATTACCAAGGTTATAGCTAACAGGTTGAAGAAAATCCTCCCCAAAATCATCCCGGAAAATCAAGGAGGATTTATACATGGCAGGCAGCTAGTAGATAATTTTATCTTGGTCCAAGAGGCGATCCATTCCAGTCTCCATCGAAAAGAAAAAGGTATGGTCATTAAACTTGACTTAGCAAATGCTTTTGATCGTGTAAAACATAGATTTTTGTTTGTTGTACTGCACAAGCTAGGCTTCGGTCAAACTTTCATCAAGTGGATCAAAGCATGTATCTCGGAACCCTGGATTGCACCCTTAGTAAATGGCAGAGCAGCAAATTTCTTCAAAGCTTCTAGAGGGCTGAGGCAGGGGTGCCCCCTCTCGCCCCTTCTCTTTGTGCTGCAGGCCTCTGTCCTCAGTTTCTACCTAAACAAGAAACAGCAAGATCAAGACTTAAAGGGACTATGCATTGCAAGAGGGATCAAGAGCATTAACCATGCCCTCTTCGCAGATGATACCATGTTGTTAGGGGCTGCAACTCAAATGTCTGCAAATAAATTCAAAGAAATATTGGAGGACTACTGCCAAGCATCAGGAAGTGAATTAAACAGGGGTAAGTGCCACGTTTTCTGCTGGAACATATCAGCTGCTGCGGAAAATTCCATAGCCAGGTGTCTAGGCTTTGCAGCCTCAACAACCTGGTCCTCTTTTAAGTACCTTGGGCTGCCCATATTCCATAAGAGAGCTATGAGCAAAGATTGGCTCCCCCAGATTGAAAAATTCAAGGCAAAAATGCTGGCCTGGGGATCCTCCTGGCTCAACATTGCCGGAAAGTCAGTCCTTATTAAATCAGTACTAAGCAGTCTACCACTTTTCCAATTCTCAGTTCTCTTGGTGCCAGTAGGAATCATTAAGAGGATGGAGGAGCAAATTAGAAATTTTCTCTGGAAAGGAGGCAAACAGAACGAAAAGAGAATTCCCCTGGTTAATTGGGAAATTGTCTCCAGGCCATTGCAGGAGGGAGGATTAAATTTCAGGGATTTAAGCATGCAAAACTTAGCAATGGGAGCCAAGCTGATATGGAAGATCATTGCTCCAAAGCCAGGCTGGGTGCAACGGGCGTTGTGGAGGAAGTACTTCAGAGGGAAAAGACTGAGATGCCTGGAACATCCAAAAGAGCTCAACAGGACCCCTCTCAGCGCCTTAATCATGAAAGTGGGGCCACGCATCAGAGAAAACGCACACTGGGTGCCAGGGAACGACAAACAAATCAAGCTATGGCACGATAGCATCATGGGCAGACCTCCGTTGGCGAGCGCAAATCTTGGGAACGAGCTGAAAGATTGGATGGATGCAGCTAACATTACCACGCTCTGGGACATCTCAACCTGGAGTGGAGATCGCTGGTCTGGCTGGAAGAAGATCAACGCCCCCCCTGCGCTGCAGTCGAAATTGGATGCGTTGATGGAAATGTTGCATGGGGTGGCTCCTTTGCATGCAAAACAGAAAGACTCGAGAGGCTGGGGACCAAAACACATTGGCTACACAGTGTCTCAAGGGTACTCCAAATTCATGGAGAGGCCTCACGTGCCTCCAAATCCGGCGCCCTGGATAGGTATCTGGAACTCCCCAACCATCCCAAAAATCGATTATTTTTGTTGGCTGCTATGTCATCAAAAAATCCTAACAGATGATAGACTCCAGAAGAGGGGATTCCGAGGTCCATCAAGATGCACATTGTGTAAGGAAAGCTCGGAAACTGCATTACACCTTTCACTAGAGTGCAACTATACAGGTCTGATCTGGTTCGAGCTTCTGGGAGCAGCGAAAATGCCTATCCTCCCCCAATCTGTCCAGGACTTGTTTGCTGGGTGGCTGGCCAGGTACCCAGGCCCAATCCCAAAAAATAAAATTGTCAAAGTAGCATGGAACGCACTGCCAAAATTTATCAGTTGGCAGATCTGGCTGGAGAGGAACAGAAGAATTTTTAGAGGCAAGGAACAACACTATAAACTTGTAGCTAATACAGTGAAAGGTCAACTAAATGAATGGCTAAGAGACAAGTGTGATGACTCAAACTTAAATCAGCAAGACATAGAGTTTGGAGCAGCCCTCAACCTCACTTTCCAAAATTCGCCAGCCACATATATAAATCTCAAAGATTGGAAAATAAGGAAAACTGAAGAGGAATTTAAATCTTGGCTGTCCAAGCAATCAATCCCCACCCTCTTCTTTGATGGGGCAGCCAAGGGGAATCCAGGAAGGGCTGGGGCGGGAGGTCTCATTATAAACCCAGCAGGGACTACTACACATAGATTTGCATGGGGACTGGGCCACTCCACAAGCATTCAAGCTGAAGTCATGGCGTTGTTCCAAGGGATTAAAATACTAAGTGGGCTGGGACACAAAGAAGCTGTTGTTTTTGGAGATTCCCAGGTCATCATCAATGCAATGGCGAACAACACAAAACCAGCAGATCTACGACTTGCAAGGGCAATTGCTAGAATTAAAGATATGATAAAGCTCCTAAATCTAAAATTCTTTCATATCCTGAGAAGCAACAACAAAGAAGCAGACATAGAGGCAAACAAGGCAGCTCAGCTAGGTGCCAGAACTTTACTCAGAGACAACGAAATCTCCTGGGATCCAATCCCCTAATTTTCTATGTTTTTCTGTTTTCTGGTAAACCAGTTTGTATGCATTCATAAGCTTGGGAAATCAGCAGCAAGAAAGCAAGTGAAAAATTGTAAAAACAGGCATTTTATAAGCCTGTGCGCCATGACTCGATGGTTGGAGAGAGGCCAAGAAATTAGTTCCATCCTTTGTAACCAGCATTATGGATTTCGCCAAACACTTAATGAAATCCCATAACCGTTCCTGTAAAAAAAAAATATTCCTCAAGTGTTGTATCTACAATCAGACAAGACTAGTTGTAAAAATAAAAATCAAATTGTGTTTGGATATATCTAAGGATGCTTGTTGAATTGAGAATTTTCCAAAATTTAAAAGTTGGTTTCCTTCTTGTTGGACACACCCATGACCATATTGATTAGATGTTTGTATAAATTAATGTGTAGATTCTAAATTGTTCATGAAATTTTATGAATCAGAAGACTAGAAGCTACTTTACTGATTTGCGGAAATAAATTCACGATTGGGAACACAAATCATTAACACACATCAAGATTTAAAACACATACACAAAGATTTATCTAAGGGAAAGAAATTGCTAAAAACCCCTTACTATCTATGCTGAATTAATCAAATAATTTGGATGAATACAATATGCTTGCTCAAGCTTGAGCATAACTTGCACCTGTATCTTCTATCCTATGCTTGACTGACTGAACTTGGCCCATACTTAGCCAAAAATTTAAACCTCTAAGCCCCTATTTCCTTGCGTTTTTCTGTTGGGAATTAGGCCCCTATTAATTAGGACAATTCCTCAATTTGGATTTTTCAATTCCTATAGGTCCTTTGACTTCATGCATGACCTGTACAACTTGGAATAGTTTACAACTGATAATACACTACCCTTGAACTCCAATAAAAACTGGGTAACTCGATTATCTACATTCATGAGTTAATTTAGGTTGATTGATCAGTTAACTGGATGATTACTTAGTGTGAAAAAAGTTAGACACCCTTGACTGAACCTTCACTAGTTCTACTAACAATGAGAACTAGTTACACCGACAATAACTCAAATTAACTGAAATATATTTATACAAATTAGAAATCAGTCATGTAGAACTGAACTCAAGTGTATACAACTTAAATTTACTAAGTTAACTAAGTGATAAGAGCCATGTAACCTTAGTTAACTGCCTCCAAGTATTATGCTAAAATTGAAATTGAAATTTCTCCTAATTTAATCAAGGAAAAATTAAATTAGGAATTTCTTGTTGCGTTTTCAACACTCCCTCTCAACAAGAAAGGGATTATCGGATACCCCAATCCTAATTATATGGAACTCAAATTTTCCTCTTGAAAAATCCTTTGTCAAAATATTTTCATCTTGTTCCTCTATCGGAATGTGTTGCAACAACATAATCTACCTCTGCACAAAATCTCATAGATGGTGATACCAGATTTCAATATGCTTGGATCGATCATGAAATACCAGATTCTTAGAGACTTTGATACAACTAGGATTGTCACAGTAAGTCATTGTAGGATCCATCTTCTAACGAAATAACCCAACAATAATATTTCTCATCGAGATAGCCTCAATTTTTGCTTGACTTGTAGTCGTGTACTCTACTTCTGCTAAGATGAGTGCCATAGATATTGGCCTCCTGTTCTACCAAGAAACTGTTGTTAAACCAACACTAAAAATTCCTCCTGAAGTGTTCTTCCAGTCTGATGGACTCCCTACCAAATTTGAATCTATGTAGCATTGAAGCTTCACTCCCTTTGTCTGTCTATATCAAAGACCAAATTGAGTAGTGCCTTTGAGGTATCTCAACACATGCTTTGTTGCCCTCCAATATAGTTTGGTTGGATTAACCATGGCTTGCCTAAGTTGTTTAACTACATAACACATGTTCATTCATGTGTTCACAAAATACATAATTGAACCCACAAGCTACCTGTAAATGGTAGTCTCCACTTCCTCACCTGAAGTGGCATCCTCTTTCCTTTAGTTTCCTACTAGAGGAGTGTCCATGGGTTTTCTGATCTCCATGCAAAACTTCTTCAGTATCTCATTGGTATACTTTTCCTGAGAGATAAAAAGTTCCCCATCTCCTTTCCATACTTCCAAACTGAGGAAATAATGCACGAGTCTCATGTCCATCATCTCAAACTCTTTCCTTCATCTTAACTGAAATAGATTGCTACAAATTAGAAATCAATCATGTAGAACTGAACTGAAGGGTATCCAACTCAAAATTACTAAGTTAACTGAGTGACAAGAGCCATGCCACCTTATTTAACTACCTCCAAGTATTATGCTAAAATTGAAATTGAAATTTCTCCTAATTTAATCAAGGAAAAATTAAATTAGGAATTTCTTGTTGCATTTTCAACACTCCCTCTCAGCAAGAAAGTGATTATCGGATACCCCAATCCTACTTCTATGGAACTCAAATTTGCCTCTTGACAAAGCCTTTGTAAAAATATTTTCATCGTGTTCCTCTATTAGAATGTGTTGCAACAACATAATATGCCTCTACACACAATCTCATAGATGGTGATAGCGGATTTCGATATGCTTGGATCGATCATGAAATAATGGATTCTCAAAGAGTTTGATACAACTATAATTGTCACAGTAAATCATTGTAGGATCCATGTTTTGACCAAATAACCCAACAATAATATTTCTCATCAAGATAGCCTCACCTGTAGCTTGACTTACAGCCAAGTACTCTGTTTTTGTTCAGATGAGTGTCATAGATCTTTGCTTCCCATTGTACCAAGAAACTGTTGTTGAACAAACAATGAAAATTCCTCCTAAAGTGCTCTTCCTGTCTGATGGACTCCCCACCAAATCTACATCTATGAAGCCTTACATCTTCACTCCCTTTTTCCGTTTGTACCAAAGACCAAACAAAGTAGTGCCCCTAAGTTATCCCAACACATGCTTTCTTTCCTTACAATACAATTTGGTTGTCTTAACCATGGCTTGACTAAGTTGGTTAACTTCATAACACATGTTCATTCGTGTGTTCACAAAATAAATAAGTGAACCCACAAGATTCCTATAAATGGTAGCCTCCACTTCCTCACCTGAAGTGACATCCTCTTACCTCTAGTTTCCTGCTAGAGAAATTGTCCATGGGTTTGTTGATATCCATGTGAAACTTATTTAGTATCTTGTTGGCATACTTTCCCTTAGAGATAAAAATTTACCCTTCTCCTTTCCATACTTCCAAACCGAGGAAATAATGCATGGTTCCCACATCCCAGTAAGGATCAAGTCATCGACATATAACACAATAATCAATAGTTTACCTTCTACCACAATGTGATAAAGGTTTTCATCTACTTCACTTTTTATGAAGCCCAAACCGGTGAGATAGCTAACCTAGTATACCAAGCATGGGGTGCCTCCTTGTGTCCATACAACACTTTCTTGAGTTTGCACACATGTGACTCTCTGTAGAAAGTCTCAAACCCCTTTGGATACTCAATATACATCTATTCCTCAATAACTCCATTGAGGAATGTTGTCTTCACATCCATATGGTGGATCTTCCACCCCATATGTGCTGACAATGCTAGAATTGACTTGATCGATGAGGACCTTTCTACAGGAGAAAATGTCTCCTCATAATCAATTCCCTCCACATGACAGTACTGCTTGGCCACAAATCTAGCCTTGTGTTCCTCTATGCTCCCTTCTGTTGCATGATTTATCTTTTAAATCCATCTCAAACCAACCACTGATTTGTCTGTTGGTCTTGGGACCACTTCCAAAACATTGTTTTTGATAATGGAATCATATCCTTATACCATAACATCAACCCACACTAGTTGTTGAAATACTTCCTCAAATGAGGATGATTCTATCTCAACTAGCTCACTCATCATAGCCATGTACCCAATGTACCGATCTGGTGACCTCCTTTATCTGCGCTATGATGTGGGTGCTCCCACATTCTCTCTAACATCCTTCAATAATATATTAGCTTCCCTGGTATGCTTCCTTCCTTCTTTGCATGTCTCTGGTTAAGTGGATGTCTCCACTCTCTCCTCCTTTACTTGTGGTTGCTCCACAACTTCCTCAGGTTTTTCCTTTGGAGCCAAAAGCTCTTGATCAGGCTGCAACTGAAGCTCCCTCTCAAGAGAACACCTCATTGCCTTCTCCTCATCAAATTTCACATCCCATCTGACCACTGTCATCCTAAGGGATGGAAAGTACACCTGATAGTTATGAGGCGTATCAGTGTACCCCACAAAGATGCCCAACTTTGTTATCAACTCCAACTTTTTCCTTACTTCCTTGGAAACATCACATTAAACTAAAGATCCAAATATCCTAAAATGTGACACATCTGGTTTCTTCCCTAAAAAAATACTTCCTTTGGTGTACTCATGCCAAGAGTCCTACAAGGACTTCTGTTATGCAAATAGATCGTTGTGTTGCATGCTTCAACCCACAAGTGTAGAAGTAGGCTTTGGGCATGCAACATCGCCTGTGCTTCTCCCACAATAATTTTTTTCTTCCTCTCAATGACCCCATTTTGTTGTGGGTTATGAGGTGTTTTCAACTCCTATCAAATGCCTTCCTTTACATAGAAATTTTTAAACTCATTTAAAACATACTCACCACCATTATCACTCCTAAGATCCTTCACTTTCCTGTCAGTCTCTTTCTCAACAAGTGATTTAAACTCAACAAATTTGGAGAATGTCTAGACTTTCTTCTACATGATGTAGATCCAACACTTTCGTGAGAAATCATCTACAAATATAACATAATACCTATGTTTGGCAGTGGAGGCTATCGAAAAAGGTCCACATACATTACAGTGGATCCTTTCAAGGATTGCATGCACCCTATTGTCCCAATCATTGAAGGTGGGCTTTGTGTACTTCCCCAAGGTACATCCTTTGCATATATCCTATTACTCTAGTTCTCCATTGGGAAGGCCTATAGAAATATGTTGCATGACCTTCAAAGAACCATGATGCAAATTACCAAGTCTTCTATGCCATAATTCGCCTACATCTCAGCGATGCACCTTCTATGCTTTTGTTCTCAATGTTGCATAGTCTTCCACATCTAATTTGTAGAGGTTCTTCTCTTTAACCCTGATTTTTTTCACTTTTCCTGTGGTGACGTGTCTCATGAAAGCCTTCCTTTTGCAGAATATTACATCGTAGGCACGATCTTCCAACATGGCGATGGAAAACAGATTCTTCTTTAGACCCGATACATACATCACATCCTTGAGCCTAAGCGGGGAGCTAGAGTCCCTCTGAAAAGTAACTATATCTATTTCGGACGTGTTATACCTTCCATCATCTCCCATCTCGATGTTCATCTGGAGATCCTTCTCCTCCAAGTCATTGAAAAAATATTTGTTGCTCGTCATGTAGAATGAGGCACCGTTGTCGAGATGCCACTCACTACCCATTATTGTGCTTTTCATGCATGTAATGAGGGTAAAATCAAGTTCTAATTTTGAATCCAATGCTTCACCCATTTCTCCTACTACGGTATTCTTGCTTGCCTTCTTGTGTGTACATTTCATGGCATAATGTTCCAGTTCATGATAGTGAAAGCACTTGATTTTGGACAAGTCTTTATTCTTTCCTCCTTGACTAGATTCTGCTTTGTATCAGGATTTCTTCCCTTTCCATTTCTTTTTCTTTCCATCTAAGGCACATTTCTCCTCATCCTCGACCTTGGATGAAGTCTTATCTCTGTTGCTCCACCTTATTTCTTCCTGCACTAGGTCATACCATAACCAACCCTAGCTTATTAGTTTCTCTCTACCATTTACCGAATCTTGATAACTATGTCAACTCTTGGGAAGGCCCAAAAGGGACAGAGCTACCAGATCTTCTTTAGGAATAGTAACACTGACCCCTCCAAGTTCATCACAACATTGTGTAAACTTGCTTAGGTACTGCAGAATTGTTTCATTCTTTTGCAACTTGATACTTTGAAGCTTGTCCTTTAGTGCCAGCTTCCCGTGGTCACTATTGTTATCAAACAACTTAGTCAGTGCTTTCCACATCATGAACAAAGCCTCTTTCCCATGGATATTTTAGACAATATGATCTCGAACTCCCTCCAATATGATCCTCCTCGCTTTAGCCACATCCTTCTTCCACTGAGAAAGATCCTAGGCATCAAATGTTGGGGGTTTTTCTACATCTATGTTGATGTATTCTAGTAGCCCATTATCATCCAATACTGCCTCCATTCAGATCTTCCATGCCACAAAATTTGTGGTCTCTTCCAAAACATGCTCGAGCCTGAGTCCATTGAAATCCATCTTCTTAGTCCTAGAGAAAAACTTTAACATTGATCTTCAAATTCAAACCTCCTGTAATGACAAATTTGAGTTATCTTCTCTACTGTGAATCTAGCCCTAATACCATGTAGAAATTAATCTATAGATTCTAAACTACTCATGAAATTTTCTAAATCACAAGACTAGAAGTTACTCTATTGATTTGCCGAAGTAAATTCATGATCAAGAAAACAAATCATTAACATGCATCAAGATTAACACATATACACAAATATCTAGGGGAAAAAACTGCTCAAAAACTCGTACTATATGTATTGTATTAGTCAAAGAATTTGGATGAATACAATATGCTTTCTCAAGCTTGAGCACAACATGCGCCAGTTTCTTCTATCCTTTCTAACCGACTGACCTTGGCCAATACTTAGCCAAAATTTTGAGCCTCCAAGCCCTTATTCCTTACGTGTTTCCCTTAGGAATTAGGCCCCTATTAATTAGGAAAATTCCTCAATTTGGATTGCGCAATTCCTATAGGACCTTCCCTGACTACATGCATGACCTGCAACTTGGAATAGTTTACAACTAATAGTACAATGCACTTGAACTCTAATCTCAACTGGGTAAATCTAATTCTTCGCATGCATGGCTTAATTTAGATTGATTGATCAATTAACTAGATGATTAGTTAATGTGAAAAAATTACACACCCTTGACTGAACCGCCACTAGTTATACTAACAGTGAGAACTAGTTACACTGACAATAACTCAATTTAATTGAAATAGATTGCTACAAATTAGAAATCAATCATGTACAACTGAACTCAAGTGTCTCCAATTCGAATTTACTGATTTAATAGAGTGACAAGAGCCAAGCAACCTCAATTAAGTACCTCCAAGTATTCTGCTAAAATTGAAATTGAAATTTCTCCTAATTTAATTAAGGCAAAATTAAATTTGAAATTTCTTGTTGCATTTTCAACAATGTTCAGTTTTTTTTAGTAACATTGAGGAGGAAGAATGTTGGGAGCCTACCATCATTAATTGAATGTATTAATAAATCGTACATTCGAGAGCCTATTTTTCACATATTGGAAGAAACAATTGACATGAAAAGATTTATTCTAAGATCACATGGTGAAAAAATGTATTGAACAACTTATGACATTAGCTTCTAACATCAATTTGTATCAAAATAATTAATGGGAAACATGGGGCAAGAAGTATCCAGCTACTACTTAATAATGAATTTTATCGAGTTTAGCATGTTCGAAGTTATTTCCATATCATCCAATATTTGCATCAAATTTATTGTTATTACAATCAGTGGTTGATATTCACAATGCTTGAAGGCATAAGAGAGATGTGAATTATTTTGAATGCTTGGAAGAAATTAAAAATATAATAAAGATACATATGAGTACTTTGATGTTGTTGATTAAGTTTTGTGGGAGGATTCTTTCAATGATCAAAGTGACATAATTTCACGACCAAAAAATGGAAATACAATTTTGAAGAATCCATTTATTTAGCCATAAAAAATGCAAAATGAATATGAGGAAAGAAACATTGTTGAATAATAACAATATCAAGCTATGTTTGAGTTTTTACAGGTATAGGAAAGAGGAATGTATATTGGTTCTAAAAAATCATGTGCACAACATGAAGCCATGGAAGACCTTTACAAGGGTTTTGTACAAGATTTTAAGGAGGGTTGAATGATTGTAGTGTTAGCATATGGATATCCACATCATTATCCATTATAGGTTTCCAAGGTTATGAAGTCCATTAAAGAAAATGAATATGTTACAACAATTGAAATACATTGGTATGCCACAGATACACACACACTCAGTGGCGTTTACAAGCCAAAGATGATAGTTGATAAAAAAATTAGTAGAAAGAGTCAAAATATAAATCATCGCCACACTGGCCTCTTATAATTGGAGGATGTTGACATACTTGTTTGTGAATTTAATTTAACAAAGGGAGGAACTCTTCACTTTAGGAACACAAATATTATCACGAGGTTGCTACCACAAGAAAGAGTGGAAAGATGGGAGTATGTTGAACCCAGTCATAGATCTACAAATATTTTTACATCTATAATGTTTGACATAAATGTAGACTTGGATCGGGCACTGGTTGATAACAAAGAAGAATATGGGCCATTGAAATATTCATCCAGTCATTCATCTGAAGATGATGTATATTTTGATGGTGTGTCAAAATATATGAGTGATATTAATAATTGTCTAAAATATTTTATGTAATTTTTATCATTATTATGTTTGTGTGGTAACTTGAAATAAATGTTTTAACTTGCATATGACCTTGTTAGAAAATCAGAAAGGCAGAAATATTTTCTTATGTTGATAATTACTTGTGTTATTCTTGTATTCTTATTATCTTATTTATGTTATTATTTTATCTTATTTTCATCAAGAAACCATCAAATCAAAACATGAAGATGAACAACACCAAATGTATACACTCAGCTAGGGATAAAACCCCTATCTAGGTAAAAACCCAGTCAAACTCTTCCACTAATCAAATTGAGATATACCAAGACCTTAGACCTGACCAAAAGGCTTTCCTCCTCCACGAAGTAATCCTTTCAATATGATTCAAAAAACTTCAATAGTCTCTTCTAGTCTAGCAACTACAGGCCAACAACAAGCCAAAATTTTGACCCCACAACTCTAGAATTTTGGCCCAACTACAATACTACAATTTTGTCCCTTCCAACAACCCAAAAACTTCACATGTGTGATCCAAAGAGAGAGAAATTCGACTTCTTATGCTTGACAAATAATTCCTTCTCCTTTTCTAGGATTCCCTTCCTCTTCCTTGACTTTCACACCCTTTTTTGCCTTCAGCAACTGCATATTGAACTTATTGCAAATATGTTCCAAATGAGTCGAGTTGTTTCCCTTTTATAGTGGTTTATGCCTCTCTAATTAGGTCGACTTGGTGGAGAGGGCCTAAATGACCTATTTTACATAAAAATAAATGTATTTCTTGATTGACAAATCCCAAGAAGGGTCTTTTACATTATTACATGGACAAGGACACTTGACATAAACCCTAGAAGCCTACAATGGAGGCTTTGACCTAAAAACATTGACCCAAGCATGAAACCCATGCTTTAATAAGTCAATTTATTTTATAATAAAATTATTTTTTCTTTCTTTTAACAAATACATTACATCATGACTCAAATACAATTATGAAGACCGACACTAGTTTCAACACTCCTTTTTAACTAGGAAGTTATTCATAATTACATATATATACATAGATACATGGAAGATATCAAAGTGATATACTCTATGAAGGGTCACAACACACGTAGTGCTATAGATTAGATAATTGACCAAGGTACTCTAATGAGGTGGGACTAAGGTGTACTCAAGATTTAGACACTTTAGGTACCATTGAGATTTTAAGCTCTAACACCAACCTAGGGATCTAGGTTTGTATCCAAGGTCAAATTTCCATGACCAACGCCACCCTCCCTACTTCGGGATCTAGACATCAACACATAGGTCGACCATATTTCCTCCTAATCATGTTGTTTCCAAAATATTCTTCATTTATCCTTATCAATTAAATCATATATATATCCACCATTCCAAGCATTGCTTCACACGTTCAATCCTTTTATGGAGAGATGTTGCACAATCATAACCCCAATCAGTAATAAACCTTTAAAGATATATACAAGTAAAGACAAACCTTCAAGGTCCTCAATTATTTTGATGCTACGCATATCATCATCAAGTTATCCAAGTACGACTTGTCAAAAGCTTTCTTCTTCTTTTACTTCTTCAGTAGAACCAAATACAACCTCAATACTTCTCAAATATTTTGCAACTTCTTGAATTCGTGAACATCTATCTATAGTACTTTCATTCGTCAATTTCATTCTTTCTTCAAGTTATTCATTATGATTGTCATAATATGCCCTCCCTCTCAACTGGGGAGATATATCGTTTCTTCTAACCATTCTCCCTCTCAACTTAAGGAGATCAACAACTTCCTTCTTTTATAATATCAGAGAAACTTCATCCTTTCAAGTCTTCATTTCTTTCTCATGGAATCAAGGTCAAATTTGATTATCATCATTCTTATAGCTTCCTTCATCATGCTCATCATTATGAACATCTTGAATATTATGTACCTGCAAAACTTTAATAGCAATTACAACGAAATACAAACATAGAGAAGTATGAAGTCAACCATATCAAAATCATGTCATTATAATGGAAGCATAAAAAACATTCAATCTTTAGACATCAAATACCTAAACCTAGATATGTTCATAATTAGCAAGGTTCACATCTTTTTACGTACTAGACTTCACCTTATTTCTATGGTTTTTCATAAACCCTAAACTCCATCTTCGAGACACAAAGCCTTAGATTCAATCAAATAACAATCCAATCATAGTGCTATACATCTATGGTTTCAAAAATGCTATTAGAATTACATGTCATACTCCACTAGGGTTTGTTGCAAACCATAAATTTTATCATCAAAGCTAAATCATATCAATAATTGAAAACAATACCAACATGTCCTAGAATATAAATCTCTACTAGGGTTTTGTTATAAACCCTATATTTCACAAACTAAAACATGAGTATCAACAATTAAGTTAGCATACTCGCATATGCATATCTAGGATGCACTAGAATTTCACATCAATATCTACTAGGTAAACCCAAGATCAATACATCAAACAATTTTGACCAGGCTAGGGTTTCGATCAAACAAAAGAATATACACCTAGGGTTTCATTCGTAGGATCTTATTATAACTATTACAAGGGTTTTTATCCTAAAGATCTAGAGTTTCATTTAGAAATTGACAAAAAACCCTAAAGGATTAGAGTTTTTACCATAACATTATCAAAACCCTAAACTTCAAAAGAATATGATTTCTATACTTTATCAAAAACCCCTAAGTAGACTAGGGTTTCATTATTTCACATTGGAATACCCTTAGAAATAAGAGGCTATGGTTTTACAGTGAACCCTAAGGGTTAAGGTATCATAAGAATGATAAAATGATAAGAGACAGTGTAACGAGGGTAGATTCAATCTAATGATTAATCACCCTAAAAAAAATATTTAAGATTCAAAACCCTAGACATAATAATGTTAGTAATGTAAAGCAAATTTCAAAAGAGAATGATCATACCTTTTGTATGGAGAGAACCTTGTAATAAAATTTTAGCCTCAAACATATCTTGAGTTTTTCTTTAACAAACCTTGTAGGACATCAATTCTTGAAGGGCTTCCTTTGCAAAAAAACTTATTTCATGATTCAAGTATTTACTTTGAAGTCTCCTCCACAACCTTTGTGTATTCTGCAAGCTTTCCTAACCAAGGAAAAATATAAAGAAAATGTTATTAGTATAAAATACAAGTAAATCTTGATATAAGGAGGAAATCAAACATCAAAGATTAAAAAAAAGAACAATATACTTATATTTTGGTAAAATGGTGAAGGCTCCCTTTTAATCTAGACTTTCTAATGGATACCTACAACTTATAAAAACAACTTCAAGAGTTTCTAACAAGACATTTAGAGCTAAGAATCCTAAAAATCAAAACATAAATCATTACAAAACTTAGAATAGTAGATTTACAAGGATATGAGAGAGAAGACTTAATGGTATAAGTCTTTGATTTCAGATTTTCCACTCTCTTTCTTTTTAGGTGGAGCTTCATTGATAACATTTACATGTTCTCTTTCTCTCTTCGTATTCCTTGGCTTCTCAAGACATTGACTTTTGTAGTGTCTCATTTTATGGCAATTGTAGCACTCAATATTTGATAGATCAACCTTCTTCTTTGGTCCTTTGAACTTCTTGTATGTTCCCTTGTTTTTGTGATGAGTAGAGTAGGAATTAGAAGTGTTGTTTTTTCATCCTCCTTTTTTTCACTAACTAACGAGCTGTGGACATCTTCTTGGCTGCATGCATTCCACATTTGTTCAAATGTTGGAGTACCTTTCCAACTGATAATTCTTGATGCAAAAGAGCTCCAAGATTTTGGTATACCTAGAATTGCAACAATCACAAGTCCTTTCTCTAGTATAACTTCATTTGTAGCTTGGATTTCATATATTATTCTATAGATCCTTACAAAATATGATTAAACAACATCATGTTTTGTCATCTTTACTATTCTTAGTTCATTCTTGAGATTAGCTATTTAACCAATGTTCTTGATGGTAAATAACTTGGAGAGGGCTTCATACATTTCTTGAGCGGAATCTATATTGGATATGTATGGGATTAGATTGTACTTTACTCCATCTACTATTTGATTCATGGCCAAGATGTCAATTTCCCTGAATTTCTCCTTCCTTGCATCATATGTACATTTCTTAATTTTTCCTTGAACAAGATCCAAAATTGTATGCTTAGTGAGAATAATATCTATCCTCTTCTTCCATGCCTTGTAGTTGGAGGATCCTTCTAGCTTGTTTTTTTGTCTTCATTGAGGTTGACATAGTCTCTATAGGTAGTAGGTTTATCTTCTTATATGATATTTTTCTTAATGACATTCTTTTGTTTTTTTTTCTTCCTTAACCCTTCCTTCAATTCACCTTTAAGTTTCCTTTTTCCTTCCTTCTTCACCTTAGCTCTGATACCATGTTAGAAAATCAGAAAGGCAGAAATATTTTCGTATGTTGATAATTACTTGTGTTATTTTTGTATTTTTATTATCTTATTTATGTTATTCTTTTATCTTATTTTGATCAAGAAATCATCAAATAAAAACATGAATATCAACGACACCAAATGTAGGCACTGAGCCAAGGCTAAAACCTCTCTCTAGGGGAAAACCCAGTTAAACTCTTCCACTAGTGAGATATACCAATACCTTATACTTGACCAAAATACCTTCCTCCTCCACCAAGTTATCCCTTCAATATGATTCAACAAACTTCAATATTCTCTTCTAGTCCAGTAACTACAACCCAACAACAATCCAGAATTGCAACCCAACTACTCCAAAATTTCAACCCAACAACTCCATAATTTCAGCCCAACTACAATACTACAATTTTGGCCCTTCTAGTAACCCAACATCTTTGCACGTGTGACATAAAGAGAGGGAAGACTTGAATTCTTATGCTTGAAAAATACTTCCTTCTCCTTTTTTAGGATTTCCTTCCTCTTCCTTGAATTTCACACCCTTTTTTTCCTTCAACAATTGCAAATCAAACTTATTGTTAAAATGTTCCAAATGCGTTGAGTGATACCCTTTTATAGTGTTTTTTTCCTCTCTAATTAGGTCTACTTGTCTAGGTTGAGGGCGACTTGGTGGAGGAGGCCTAAATGACCTATTTTACATATAAATAAATTTCTTGATTGATTGAAAAATCCCAATAAGTGTCTTTTACATTATGACATGAACAAGGACACTTGACATAAACCCTAGAAACCTACAAATGGAGGCTTTGACCTAAAAACATTGACCTGAGCATGAAACCCATGCTTTAATAGGTCAATTTATTTTATAATAAAATTCATTTTTCTTTCTTTTGATAAATACATTACATCATGACTCAAATACAATTATGAAGACCGACACTAGTTACATTTTTCAACAAACCTTAAACAAAGTTATGAGTGATTTCTATGTTTGTTGGATTATATGTTTTAATTATGAATAATTAATTTGTTTTGAATATCCATAACATGACAACAACTTTGATAAATAATTTATGTTTCATTCAATGTAATTATTATTGAGATTTTGAATAAAAGTAAAAAAAAAATAGGAGTCAATGTTGAATTTTAAAATTATACGCCAATATTGTCATGTCATTATGTATTGTTTTAATTTTGTAGACCATAGTTAAAAAGATGTTGCAATTTTAATGTTCCTTTAAAAAGCGGATGCTTCAATTTGATGCTTGATTTTTAAGTTTTGGTTGCAATGGGTCAAGTTGTCTTAGGCTAAGATTTAAAACGACTTATATTTTTAGCCTCAACAAAAAAAATGTTCTATGTAGAATGACTCTTTGTTTTAGGTGTTTATTTTTAAGGTCTTTTTTTTAAGTCATGATATTTTATCTATAATGTCATTGTTGAAAAATGTTGAAATTTTAGGGCTTTTGGTATCTGTGATATTTGATTTTAATTCCACAATTTAAAATTTTCATAATTTTAAGGTTCTTTAGAATCATGTTATTTTATCTTCAATGTCATGATTGAAAATTGCTAAAATTTCAAAGTTTCCATAATCATGATTATGGTTTTTAATGTCATGACTAAAATTTTTTGGAATTTCAATCTTGAAAAAAAGAGTGATGTAACATCGCCACCTTTCGATTTTGTAGTGTTTTTCATGATTTATGCACAAAAATATGGCTCCTTTGGGATAGATTTCTCATTTTGAGGTTACAATTCTTATTAAGTTGGTAAATATGTTTGTATCTCATGTGGAAGAGCTAGAAAATATGAAGGAACCAAGTCTTCAAGATTTCCCATTATTATGGGAATTTGAGAATGCATTTTGAGAAATACCAAGTTTGTCACTAAAGGGGGATATAGATTTATCAATTGATTTAATGTCTAGAATTGTTTTAGCATCAATGACTCCTTATAAAATGAGTAAACTAGAGTTAAAACAATTACAAATGTAATTAGAAGAATTTTTGAAAAAATGGTACATACACCCAAGCATTTCATCAATGGGAGCATTTAATGCCCCTACACAATCCTATTATATTACATTATGTTAATAACTTACTAGCCGAATGACTGTTCTTTGTGCTTGATTTTGATAAGTATTACTAGTATATGTACGAGGTATGCATATGTTAGCTACATACCCACACCTCGCATGAACAATTAATTAACGGATAAGCTTGATTAGTGAATAAGCTATGATTAATCTTAAGCTTGGTTAATGATCAAGATTATAGTGAGCCTTAAATTTGCTTGATAGTTAAGCTTGATTAATGCTTATTTAACACTTAATCTTGACTTATAATTAATAAATTATATTTAAACATAATTATTTAATATTTAATTGATTGAATTCTAGTGAATCCATACAGTTGACTGACATGATTCAATATTAATATTTTATTTTTAATTTCTAATTTTACTATTTATTTCTTCTCGGGCTTAACAAGGTTGCTCCCTTGAATTAATTCTAGGATAACGAGGAGAATCATGAGGGGTGGGGGTAGGAGTTATTGACATTTATTACGAAGGGAGTGGGTGACATTTATTTTGAAAGGAGTGGTTGGAATTCATGGGGAGGGGAGGCTAGTAGGGGACTAGGGAGGTCAAGTGGGATTATTATTTTGTTTTTTGTTTGTTTTGGGTCATGCGAAAGGAAACAGAGGAGGGAGAAGTGAGAGGAGGGAGGAGGAAACCAAGAGGGAGAAAATTGGGACTTGGATGGTGGAGTTTATAATTGGAAGGGTGTTGGATAAGTTTCAGACACACTACGACTATGATTAGATGGGCTCAAAAGGCTAGGGAACTTATGGAGGTTTCCTGGGATAGGAAGTCAAATAGTGATCCGGATATAAAATGGAATGCAATAGATTACAGATATAACCATAAATACAAAGATGCAGTAGAAATAACACTTCATTTCATTAATATCAAATATTGAAATATGCTTACAAACATAATGGAAATAAGGCTAGCTTGGGTGATGGTAGCTTATCTCTAAGAAGAGATGTGGTGGCTACATGCCTTTGAACTGTGTTACAATGAGGCTTGAAGGCCTATTTATTATTGAGAAACAATGGAAAACCCTAAAAATAAAAAAAACCTAACCCTAGGAGATGAAACGCCAAACTATGGGCCCCATTTGGGTAAGTTAGTACATCAACTTCTCAGGGTCGTAAATTTGGCATGCAATTTGTTAGAGTCGGTCTGGTCAGCCCTCCACCAGAGATCAAAACTCTTTGTGCATTTTAATTTTAGGTGTCCCACTCCATTCACTCAGCTACATTTTGCTAGGGACATGCCATGATATGACGGAGAAAGTCATGCTAGTCATTTTCCCTCATGTCTGGCCCCTGCTGGTTCAGGTCTTGGTCCATAATCACCGAAGCTCAGGACAGTCAAGGTCTAGTCCTTTACAGGGCAAAGTCATTTTTATGATTGGGTCTAGGAAATCATCAATTTGGTCTTTGAAAACATGTCCAGAACAAGCAATGCAGGCTAGAGGGAGGCCTTACACAGCTATGGTTCAGAAAGCTTCATCATCACTTGAAGAGACTTCGACTCTTCTTCAAAACTCTGTTTTGAAGAAAAGTCAAACAAGGTCATTTATGACAAAATTTTCCAAAAATGCACAAGTTGATTTTTCAGATGCAGCCATGGTTTCCATGGCCAAATGCCCAGTCACATAGTCCCCGCAAAGAAATGTCGAAAATCCCATCATGTGAGCCAAAATTTCAAAGAAAAAATGAAAATCAGGGTGTTTTAAAGTCAATGAAAAAAGTGCAAAACACAAACATTAGAAAGTGGGTTTTCAAGGAAGAAAAAATCAAACCCATCTCTCCCAAGCCTATATATACTTTTTTTTGCCCAAATCAAAGCCATTGTTCTCTTGCAAGACTTGGAGAGACATTCCAAAGGTGAGAGAGCGAAATCGTGAGAGTTTGAGTGAAGAAGAGCTGGTTTTCAAGGAGCGCGGCGCATACACCAAGGAGTGCGGTGCACATAGAGGGCGCGGCGCACACGCAGCCTGCCTGCCATTCAGTTTTCTCAAGGGCGCAACGCACACCTAGCACGCAGCGCACTAGGTTTGGCGCGCGATGCACACAGCCAGGGGCATAAAAAATTTCCAAAACGCTTCAAATCTTGGTGAGGGCTAGCAAAGCAAGAGGTAGGCCTTGTTGACACCTCTTCTCCATCAATTTTGTCATTAATATGGTGTGTATAAGATGTTTAAATGGTACCCAAAAGCACAATGGCCAACCATGAAAAATCACCAAGAAAAACAATGGATGAGGTTGCAAGATTGTGATGTTAGCACCAAGGTCGCTCCCCTCCCCTGTTTGTTTTCCCTCTCCTCTCATTTTTCCCCATCTCCCCTTGACCATTTTTCCCTAAAGGCTGCCCTAGATCCACCACTAAAACCCTCCCCCTATTCTTCCAAGCAAGGCAGGGCAACTTTGGCAGCGCGACGCACACACAAGGAGGCGCGACGCACTCAAGGCGCACGGCGCACTGGGTAGAGCACACGGCGCACTGGGCAGAGCGCATGGCGCACAGAGGTATAAGCCCAGAAAACCACAAATTTGCCTAAAATTTTTGTGAATGCCTATCAAACTTGAAAGGTAGACCAACTACATTCACTCTTGGTGTTAAAATTGAGAATAGTAACATGATTTTGAGACTATGAATTAAATGCAAAAGTTTTGATAAAGCCAACCAAAGAAGACATAAAGAAATCAAGCTCCTAGGGTTTTTGATACAGTAACAATGTTGTCAAAGTGTTCTCCTATCCTACCCCTATCACCATTTTCCCTGCATCATTTTCCCCTTATCAGCACCCTAGCACCAATGCAATCATATTCCTTTCCCCCCTCCTCATATGACTCAAAAACCCAAACCCTACCAAAAAAAATTCAAAACCCTATCCCTATTTCATCATTCCTCTCCTAATACTCCCTGTTTTATTGTACCCTTGGTGACAGATTTTCAGAGCTTCTACTGGTTCCATTGGATTAGGAGAGTAGCATAAAAATCAGGGTACAAACAGCAGTAATGGCATTAGAAATTCCATCAGAGTATGAGGTGGGGACCCACAGTGACACATCTTCAAGAGAGAGGGCCCATAGGAGACATCACCGGAGTGGCAGACATCTTAGAGATGAGCCGAACACCCTCACTGAGCTGCAGGCATGCCCTCTTGCCATGTCTTGTTTCCAGCACTTGGCATGCTATGAATTTTGTCAAAGGGTGGCAAATGTCAGAGTCCATCATGAGTTGGCCCGTCTTTTTGCACTTCATCTACAGGGAGGTCAATCTGTCCTGGCTGGGGTCACTTTCACATTGACACCGGAAACCATATCAGTGGCAACAGGAATACCGAACATTGGGGAATAGTGGCATAAGAAAAAGAAGGTGGAGAGGCATCATTATGAGCCTTACATGAAGAACAGCTGTTTGAGCCAGCTCACCAGAGTTTTTCCATTCAAATTTTTGAGGGATGAGTATGCCCCACTCATGAGGTTGATCATGAAGTATTTCAGTTGTGAGGGAAGGTTTTCCCGCCTCTATGCCTATCACATCAGGTTTCTCATGCACTTCACCAAGGCGCGGATGATGAGCCTCCCATTTTTCATTTGCAACAACATTGAGAAGATGAAAAACATCATGTAGCGCAAGACCCCTCGACAGCAGTTAAACAATGTCTATCATTTTGCTCTCATCCGGATTTTGGTGGACCATCAGTTGGGATTGCAGGGTATTGCTTGGGAGGACTTCATCTCCCGTGATTTCTTCAGTGCTCCACCGGAGGTATCAGAGGTAGAGCATGAGGTGGGGGGTCCTTCACATCGGTTTGAGCACCATGAGACTGCCACCATGCCAGTATACATCACCTATCAGAAAGGCAGTAGACCCTTATTTGCAGCAGCAAAGCGAGTGTTATCTCCACCCGGGGTGGAAGGGGCCTCGCTTCCGACATCAGCATCACAGGAGCAGGGTAAGGGCAAGGAGCCAGTACAGGAGGAAGGGCCATCAGGTGAGCGAGAGACCGAGTTTGTTCTCCTCCAGGATGATGAGACAGATGCAGAACCAACAAATGTTGAGCTTGGGGAGATCATTCAGGAGCAGCAATCAGTGATTGAGAACTTATCCCTGGACTTGGAAAGGTCCAAGTGGAATGTGCAGTATTTGGAGTATAGGAACAAGAAACTTGAGGATCGGCTAGCTGAGATAGAGTTTCAAATGATCAAGGAAAACCGACAACACATCCTGGCAGCACAAGGTAGACCTATGGAGCAAAGAGACGAGGACCGGGAGTATGTGTTAGAGAAAGTGAACGTTCACTTGGAGAAGCGGTTGGATAAGGCTAACAGGGAGAAAGACACGCTGAGGCACATGACTCACCACTACATGGCCTGAAACATGAGCTCCAAAGCAAGAATCAGGAGCCTAAAGGCAAGATTGAGCAAAGCGACAAAAGAGGCAAAGGAGGCAAAGGAGCAAGATCGGCTTTGAATCTTGGCTGAGGCTTCCTTGGCACAGCATAGCACTTCATAGAGAACTTCCAGCCCAAATTTCAAAAAATTTGGGCAAATTTTGGTCACATGGTGATTTTTTGGACAAAAACAGGAAATTCCTCCCTATGCGCCGCGCCACTGGCGCGACGCTAAAATTATAGGGCTCCAATCGAGGAACGGCTTGCATATTTGGATTCAACATCGAAAATTACGACTACTGGTGTCTGGGCAAGAAATTTTGACAAGATCTGGGTCTCCTAAAGGTCAAAAAACACCCAAAAATGGCCTCTCTGCCACTTTTTTGACACACAGAAAGCAGTCTTGGGAGAATGAATATTTGGAGGGGAAAATGAGCACCAAATTTGGAAATTCTGGTGGTGTTAGAAAGTAGATAGGATAGGATTTCCAACAAGCCCACTTGGGAACATTTTGGACACCTGAAAGTGCCCAAAAACAGGCTCCAAAGTGGCGCGACGCACAAATAATTTGGCGCGGCGCACAGAGGAAAAAACTGCCAATTTGCTCTCGTTTCGCGAAATTTCGGGTCGCAACTTCTCCAAGTGGGCCCGGTCATCTACACTTCGGTCTTTTGGCACCAAAGGTGGCATTTAAAGAGTTTTTTCTCTTGATGGGCTTCTATCCAAGTGGCGAAGGAAGGCAAACGGTCACCCCAATGCCAAATGTCATGTTTGTAGCGCTACACCTGTAGCTGATGGTTGGCTCTCCATCTCCATTTCACAATGATTCGAGTAACTCCCCAACCCTTGGGCGTTCTATCTCTTCCTCACACATTCTATATATCATATGCAAGTTATTTGCAAAGGGTTGGCTAGCTTATAACTTCTGGGAGACTGTGGGAAAGAAACTCTGTTTCTGCACTGTGTATTTTTGACAGAGAATTAATGGAAGGCAGCGGCTCTGTTTCATGAGATTCTTGTGGTTGTGAGTGTGGAAAATGTGTTCTTATGTTCCATATGTATCTTGTTATGTTTCATAATTCAATTCACATTTCATTTCAGTGAAATTTTCTAAGTGAGATTAGGTAGAATTCAATTTATATTGCTCTGCCTGTGGGAAAATTTCATGTACTGTGTTATTCTTCTGTTGAAAAGGATTCATGCGACTATGCCCTTTTCACTTTCTTTAGCAATCTTTTCTTTCCTTGTTACCTTAAACCAAAATTGCTGCACTTTCCGCCTACCTTGCCTCAAGGAATAATATATGCCTTCATATTCAATTCTCTGTTCTTTGCTGAGCACCAGTCCCATAACATCCCAGAAGCTCGGTCATTTCATACAATTTGTTTCTATAAATCCCTATTCACTTACTAGCCTAAGGTAAATATTGCATTGTAAGTCATCTCAGACCATTTTTGATTATCTATTCACTGAGCGTGACTCGGAGAGAGCCCTCTCTTGCCCTGGTAGGGCTAGCTACCAGACTAAGTGTGGTTTGTGGTTACCCTAATTTTTGCCTTCCTTCATCCTAAGGCAGATTTAGGTGCTAACATAGTGGCGACTCCACTGGGGACTAAGTTGAAATCAAATCCCCTTGTTTCATAATAATTCTAGGCTTCCGGATTATGAGCTTAGGATTGGAAAGGCTGAGTAAGTTGGTCGTGTCCTGTGATTTTTCTCAATAGCACACTGGCTTCGAGGAGATATACCAGAGCCAATCCAGGCCCGGATCCTCCTCATATTTACAAAAATCCCCATTTGATCACAAGACTCCTTCGTCAAGAAAGCACCATAACTCCCGTGTTCAAATCCCATTCATGTCCCGACATTTTTGAGTATCTTGAAGAGCTTGAGTTTGACGAACGATTTGAAATATCTTTGATTGAGTCTAAATCCGAAAGGGTTGTTGAATATACCGTCCCTAATCCGCAATTTCTTGTAGACCTTGAAACAGAAAGAGCCAATAGATTAATTGATAATTACATTACAACACAGCCCCAAACTCCAATTGCAAGCCCCTTGCAAACTGTGCACACTCCTCCAACACCTCCAAGGCCAAATCCACCGAGAATGATGGCTGCCCATTTCGCACCCCTTGTTCTGCCCCAAGTCCTAGATGACATGCCAAATGATTATCAAAGTAAAATATCGTTTTTTGATGGCACTCCTAACAACATTACCGCTCAGCAACATGTAGACAAAATGGCAGACTTCTATGAACTTCATGAGATCAATGCAGAGAATGTGGCAATGAGGCTCTTTGTGCAAACATTTGCAGGTGATGTGAGGAAATGGTTCAGAGGTTTGACGGCTGCAAGTATCACTACCTTGGCTGAGCTACAAAGACAATTTTTGAACCGGTGGGAAGTGAAAAAGAATCCCCTTCAAATTCTGGCCGAATACGAGCAAATCAAACGGAATGCCGATGAGTCGGTCCAAGATTATTGTGTTAGATTTAATGCAGTCTACAATGAAATTCCAGACCATCTAAAGCCACCTGTGGGACTAGCGATGATGAAGTTTCCAGATGGTTTTGATGCTGACATGGCATACCAATTAAGAGATAGAGAACCAGCTACAATGGAAGACATGCAAAAAATTGCGGTCAGCATTGAGGCAAATATGTTGTCCAAAAGAGCTAGAGCGAAAGCAGAGAAGAAAACCACCGTGAAAGAAGAATCTTCTTCAATGGATCAGCTTCTCAAAAAGGTAGAGCAGATGCTTGAAAGGGTAAAACTTGATAATCCAGAGCCACAAGTTAGGAATCCTAACTTTCGTGGCCAACAACAGCCACAATATAGAATAAGACAAAGAGATCAGCGAACTCAAGAGCAGACAGCACAACAGCTGGTACAAACACCTTTGCAGCAAAATTTTGTGCATGGACCGGAGTCAGATGAGGACGAGAATGTAATAGGCGAGGAAAACCATCTCTTTACTCCAGATGAGCTGCCTACTTACATCACCGAAGAGGAAGAATGTGCAGTAAATTCAACTACACACCAAGACACTGATTTTATTCTAGCTAGCGACACCGTGTTGGAGGAAGAATTAGAAGAATATCAAAGGGGGTATATGAATGCTTTGTCCGCACAACAACAGCGATATTCTCTTAGAAACAGAGATGTGCCAACCAAACCAATTCAGAAAAAGAAGGAGGGTGAAACAACAAAAAATGATTCATCAGCTACACAAAGGAAAGGAAAGGAGGCGGTTGGTCCGGAGAGTAGCAAATCAAAATCAGCAGAACAATCACAGCAACCAGCCACATCAAAAGAGAAGGAAAGGAAAGAGATCCCAGTCAAAGAGGTAGAAAGAACTCCCGCTTTTAGCCTAGAGAATGAGATTTCTAAGTTAAAGGTATCCATCCCCTTGACTGAAATAATGAAGAACAACAGTTATAGAGGACAGATTTCTAAAATGTTGAATTTGGACCCAATGTCATATGGTAAATGTAGAAGATGATCAGCCCGAAATGATTTTTGGACCAACAACAAATGGTGAGTATCCTGATAGCGATGTGCCACCCTTCTATATTAGTTTACGATTGCATGATTTTGTGTTACACAATGCCATGTTTGATTTCGGAGCTTCTCATAATCTCGTGCCCAAGGCTATCATGGATAAGCTTGGTCTGGACATCACCCGATAATATCATGATCTCTATTCATTTGATTCCAGCCGAGTAAGGTGTATAGGACTCATCAAAGACTTGGTTGTGAGTTTGGATCAGCTTCCTATGAAAAATGTTCTGATGGATGTGGTGGTAGCATATATTCCTCCAAGGTTTGGCATGCTTCTTTCCAAGTCTTGGCTAGTGAAATTGAAAGGGACACTACAACTGGATTTCTCCTATGCAACAATCCCGGTGTTTGGACAAATGAGGAAATTATATCGGGAACAAAAAATGAAATATATGAACACAAGCAAGGAGAAACCTATGAATCATCCTATCAATTATGTACATACAGATTTAGAGTCTTTTGTTTTGTTTTCAGATAGTTTAAATGAGATAGATAGTCAGATAGTAGAAGCAGACGACATACTGGAAATAGCAGAAAATTTCAGAGAGATTTTGGAAAAAGAAAGACAAGAAAAGCAGCAAAAGATTGGGAAATCAGCTGAAAACGATGGACAACAAGCAGACAAGGCACGACAAACATATTTCCAGCACTTACAAGAGGAGGAAGAAGGCTTTTGGACCATGGATTTTGATGGAGCAGTAGGGAATGATGGCGCTGGTATTGGTATTTGGGTACGCAGTCCTTTCTCCGCCCCAAACAAAGTGCCTAGCAGCGTGAGAGTTTGCTCTTACAAGTGGGCCTTTGAATGTTCAAATAATGAAGCTGAGTATGAAGCTCTGATTATTGGCCTGAAGATTCTTAGAAAGCTGAATGCAAAGAGGATTTCGGTATATGGCAACTCCGAGTTGGTAATAAAACAGGTCAGAGGTGAGTATCAAGCAAAACATCCTAGGATGCGGGCCTATCGTAATGCAGTTTTAGACATCTTGAAGTTATTTTCAGAATACACCTTGACATGTGTGCCTCGAATACAAATAGTATTACGGATGCTCTTGCCAAGGCAGCGAGCAGCTTGAAGATCCCCATGAACTCCAACAATAAATTTGAAATCCATGTCAAGCACCGTCCAACCATTCCAGACAATCAGCGATATTGGAAAGTGTTTCAAGATGATGAGGAGATTAAATATTTTCTTCTCAACAAAGGCAAGTTCAAAGAAACCTCGATTGGTGTGGAAAACTATGAGGGCAAAGGAAATGGTACAGATGAAGTGCAGATCAATCAAATGGACGTATTACAGCTGAAGAATAACATCATTCCTAAAGGCTTGATACCCCTAGAGAAACTTTTTGATCAAGATGATGTAGCCTGCAAGCCAACATTGCAACCGACGGAGAAGGGTGTAGAAGAAGTCAACATTGGTACAGCTGCCAATCCAAAGTTGGTAAAATTGTCCAAAGCATTACCGTCAAAGATCAAGGACAAATACATCAGTTTGATGGCTTCATTTGCAGATGTATTTGCTTGGGATTATTCTGATTTAAAGACCTATGATACAAATATTATTCAGCACACAATACCTATCAAGCCCAATCAAAAACCATTTAGACAAAAGCTGAGAAGGATAAATCCAAAGTTGTTGCCATCTATCGAAAAGGAGGTAAATAGGTTGTACAAGTCATGTATCATTGTGCCTATCAGATTTTCAGATTGGATATCTAACTTAGTACCTGTACGCAAGAAGACCTTTGAGATCCGCCTATGCATTGATTTCAGAAATCTAAATAAGGTCTCATTGAAGGACAACTATCCGTTGCCCAAGATGGACCATATACTTCAGCGAGTAGTGGGGTCATCTCGTATGTCGCTACTTGATGGTTATTCCGGATGTAGCCAAATTTCCTTCCATGAAGATGATAGAGACAAGACAGCATTCACCACTCCATGGGGAACCTTTCACTATGCCAAAATGCCCTTCGGTTTAAAGAATGCAGGTGCCACATTTCAGCGGGCAATGGACTTGGCGTTTGCAAATGAGAAGGATGTGTTTTTGGTGGTGTACTTGGATGATTTGATGGTATTTTCCAAATTTGATGAAGAGCACATGCATCACCTAAAAATTGTCTTTCAAAAATGCAGGAAATATGGTCTATCGCTGAATCCCAAGAAGAGCTTGTTCGCCATGGAGGAAGGAAAATTACTTGGGCACATCATTTCAAAGGATGGAATTTGTATAGACCTAGCACATGTGCAAGCAATTCAGCAAATCGATCTACCTAGGAACAAAAAGGAGATACAATCATTCAATGGTAAGATGAATTTTCTGTGTCGCTTTGTGCCTAATCTTGTAGAGCACTTAAGAGAAATGACCAACATGCTTAAGAAGGACAGCTAGGTGAAATGGACAGACGAGGCTGTAAAATCTTTCAACTTGGTCAAATTGACCCTTTCTTCAGCTCCAGTTCTAGTCAGCCCAGACTACACTCAGGATTTCATATTGCTTTCATTTGCTTCAGAGCCCACTATGGTAGCGGTATTATTACAGAAGAGAGATGATCATGAAAGACCCATTGCATTCTTCAACAGGGCTATAAGGGATGCAACTTTAAAGTACAACATCATTGAGAAGAAAGCCCTGGCATTGGTGAAGGCATTGAAGGATTTCTGGGTATATATCTTACATTCTCACATTCTGGCCTATGTTTCTAATACTGCTGTAAAGGATGTTTTAGTGCAGACCGATCCGGAAGGGAGAAGAGGCAAATGGATTGCAGCCTTGCTGGAATATGATGTGGGGATAAAGCCTACAAAGCTGGTCAAAGGACAGGGATTGGCAAAGCTGATGGCCAAATCGAACTTGCATGCATTGGACATAAATCTGATCGCTGCCATGTCCGATGAGAATGAGGAAGTAACATCAATTCAGGTATCCGAGATGTTTGCTTTGTCCCCATGGTATTTTGATATAATATATGTGCTAAAAAATCTATCACCATCGCCCAGCATGACTAGAAACAAAGCGAGAACACTTAAATTGAAGGCTGCCAAGTTTTGTATTTTGAATTCTGCACTGTATTGGAAATATCCCAGTGGCATTTTGTTAAATTTTCTAGTAGAAGAGGAGGCAAAGAAAGTCATGGAGGATTTCCACGGGGAGAGTGTGGTGGTCATATTTTTTGGAAATCAATAGCGAACAAAATTTTGAGAGCAGGGTACTACTGGCCTACTTTGTTTACTGATGTGCATAAGATGGTCAAGCGCTGTCATAAATGTTAGATTTTCGAAGGAAAACAGAAATTACAGCCTTTTCCACTTAAGCCTATTGAAGTGAGTGCTCCCTTCCAGCAGTGGGGGTTGGATTTCATTGGGGAAATTCATCCCGCCTCTTCCGGACAACATAGGTGGATCCTTACAGCGACAAACTATTTCACAAAATGGATTGAGGCAGCCCCTACCAGACAAGCCACAGACACGGTAATCATTTCATTTCTCGAAAATAACATCTTGTCTCGCTTTGGTTGTCCAAACAAATTAATCACTGATAATGCAGCAACTTTCAAATCGAAAAGGATGGTAGAATTTTGTCATAAATATCACATAATTTTGGGTCATTCAACTACCTATCATCCACAAGGCAATGGATTGGCGGAATCTTCGAATAAATCTTTGGTCAACATCATCAAGAAGCTGCTGGAAATAAATAAGAAGAGCTGGAACAAGAGGTTGGTCCATGCGCTTTGGGCAGATCGGATCAGTCAGAAAAAGTCTATTGGTATGTCACCGTTTGAGCTTGTTTATGGAGTGGACACAGTATTTCCCACTTCTCTTGCTGCCCCGGTGGTCAAACTTCTTCAGGAGGCTGGCAGTGAGGAAGATCCCATGCAGAGAAGGTTGAATCAAATGATCCACTTGCAGCAAACAAGAGAGGAAGTTTTCAAGAACACATCCAAGTTGCAGGAGAAGATAAAGAAAATCTATGACAGAAAAGCAAAAGCAGAGAAATTTCAGTTGGATGATGTGGTGCTGAAGTGGGATGCAAGGAATGAAGAGAAAGGCAAGCACGGAAAGTTCAAAAATCTGTGGAAAGGTCCTTTCAAGATCGCAGCATATAGGGGTCAGAATGCCTTTCTTCTGAAGGAAATGAACGGGGAAGATTGTCCTAGAGGGCCGATCAATGGTCGGCTGCTCAAGCGGTATCACTGTTGATCTATTAACGCTACTTCCACTGTCATTGTAAATACCATTTTTATTTCAGTCTGTAAAGTCAGTTTTTGAGTTATTTCAATGTCAAGTTTGAGTCAATTTCATGGTTATTCCAGTTTTATAAATAAGTCAGAGTCCTGTGTTGTTTATCAAAATGATGACTCCATAGCCCAATGGACAAAAGGCACTGTCTAGCTCCTCCAGAGATCTGCTGTTCTTGGCACCTCCAAGGAGCTACCATCCCCCACTGGACCCAATGTTAGAGTCAGTTTGGTCAGCCCTCTGTCAGAGATTAAAACTCTTTGTGCATTTCAATTTTAGGTGTCTCGCTCCATTCACTCAGCTACATTTCGCTAGGGACATGCCATGATCTGACGAAGAAAGTCATGCTAGTCATTTTTCCTCATGTTTGGCCCCTGTTGGTTCAGGTCTTGGTCCATAATCACCGAAGCTCAGGACAGTCAAGGTCTGGTCCTTTACAGGGCAAAGTCATTTTTATGATTGGATCTAGGAAATCATCAATTTGGTCTTTGAAAACATGTCCAGAACAAGCCATGCAAGCCAGAGGGAGACCTTACACAGCTATGGTTCAGAAAGCTTCATCATCACTTGAAGAGACTTCGACTCTTCTTCAAAACTCTGTTTTAAAGAAAAGTCAAACAAGGTCATTTATGACAAAATTTTCCAAAAATGCACAAGTTGATTTTTCTGATGCAACCATGGTTTCCATGGCCAAATGCCCAGTCACACAGTCCCCACAAAGAAATGCTGAAAATCCCATCATGTGAGCCAAAATTTCAAAGAAAAAATGAAAATCAGGGTGTTTTAAAGTCAATGAAAAAAGTGCAAAACACAAACATTAGAAAGTGGGTTTTCAAGGAAGAAAAAATCAAACCCATCTCTCCCAAGCCTACATATACTTGTTTTTTCCCAAATCAAAGCCATTGTGCTCTTGCAAGACTTGGAGAGACATTCCAAAGGTGAGAGAGCGAAATCATGAGATTTTGAGTGAAGAAGAGCTGGTTTACAAGGAGCGCGGCGCACACAGAGGGCACGGCGCAAACGCAGCCTGCCCGTCGTTCAGTTTTCTCAAGGGCGCGACGCACACCCAGCGCGCGGCACACTGGGCTTGGCGCGTGACGCACACAGCTAGGGGCATAAAAAATTGCCAAAATGCTTCAAATCTTGGTGAGGGCTAGCAAAGCAAGAGGTAGGCCCTGTTGACACCTCTTCTCCATAAATTTTGTCATTAATATGGTGTGTATAAGATGTTTAAATGGTACCCAAAAGCGCAATGGCCAACCATGAAAAGCACCAAGAAAAACAATGGATGAGGTTACAAGATTGTGATGTTAGCACCAAGGTCGCTCCCCTCCCCTGCTTGTTTTCCCTCTCCTCTCATTTTTCCCCATCTCCCCTTGACCATTTTTCCCTAAAGTTCGCCCTAGATCCACCACTAAAACCCTCCCCCTATTCTTCCAAGCAAGGCATGGCAACTTTAGCAGCGCGCGACGCACACACGTGTAGGCACGGCGCACTCAGGGCACGCGACGCACTGGGAGCCTGGCCACAGTGTTAAATACCACTGGCGAGGCACACTGGGCATAGCGCGCGGCGCACAGAGGTATAAGCCCAGAAAACCACAAATTTGCCTAAAAATTTTGTGAATGCCTATCAAACTTGAAAGGTAGACCAACTACCTTCACTCTTGGCATTAAAATTGAGAAGAGTAACATGATTTTGAGACTATGAATTAAATGCAAAAGTTTTGATAAAGCCAACCAAAGTAGACATAAAGAAATCAAGCTCCTAGGATTTTTGATACAGTAACAATGTTGTCAAAGTGTTCTCCTATCCTACCCCTATCACCATTTTCCTTGCATCATTTTCCCCTTATCAGCACCCTAGCACCAATGCAATCATATTCCTTTCCCCCCCCTCCTCATATGACTCAAAAACCCAAACCCTACCAAAACAAATTCGAAACCCTATCCCTATTTCATCATTCCTCTGCTAATACTCCCTGTTTTATTGTCCCCTTGGTGACAGATTTTATGAGCTTCTACCAATTCCATTGGATTCAGAGGGCAGCATAAAACTCAGGGTACAAACAATAGTAATGGCATCAGAAATTTCATCAGAGTATGAGGTGGGGACCCACAGTGACACATCTTCAAGAGAGAGGGCCCATAGGAGACATCACCAGAGTGGCAGACATCTTAGAGATGAGCCGAACACCCTCACTGAGCTGCAGGCATGCCCTCTTGCCATGTCTTGTTTTGAGCACTTGGCATGCTATGAATTTTGTCAAAGGGTGGCAAATGTCAGAGTCCATCGTGAGTTGGCCCGTCTTTTTGCAGTTCATCTATAGGGAGGTCAATCTGTCCTGGCTGGGGTCACTTTCACATTGACACCGGAAACCATATCAGTGGCAACAGGAATACCGAACATTGGGGAATAGTGGCATAAGAAAAAGAAGGTGGAGAGGCATCATTATGAGCCTTACATCAAGAATAGCTATTTGAGCCAGCTCACCAGAGTTTTTCCATTCAAATTTTTGAGGGATGAGTATGCCCCACTCATGAGGTTGATCATGAAGTATTTCAGTTGTGAGGGAAGGTTTTCCCACCTCTATGCCTATCACATCAGGTTGCTCATGCACTTCACCAGGGTGTGGATGATGAGCCTCCCATTTTTCATTTGCAACAACATTGAGAAGATGAAAAACTTCATGCAACACAAGACCCCTCGACAGCAGCTAAACAATGTCTATCATTTTGCTCTCATCCGGATTTTGGTGGACCATCAGTTGGGATTGCAGGGTATTACTTGGGAGGACTTCATCTCCCGTGATTTCTTCAGTGCTCCACCGGTGGTATCAAAGGCAGAGCATGAGGTGGGGGGTCCTTCACATCAGTTTGAGCACCATGAGACTGCCACCATGCCAGTATACATCACCTATCAGAAAGGCAGTAGACCCTTATTTGCAGCAAAGCGAGTGTTATCTCCACCCGGGGTGGAAGGGGCCTCGCTTCCGACATCAACATCACATGAGCAGGGTAAGGGCAAGGAGCCAGTACAGGAGGAAGGGCCATCAGGTGAGCGAGAGACCGAGTTTGTTCTCCTCCAGGATGATGAGACAGATGGAGAACCAACAAATGCTGAGCTTGGGGAGATCATTCAGGAGCAACAATCAGTGATTGAGAACTTATCCCTGGACTTGGAAAAGCCCAAGTGGAACGTGCAGTATCTGGAGCAGAGGAACAAGAAACTTGAGGATCGGCTAGCTGAGATAGAGTTGCAAATGATCAAGGAAAACCAGCAACACATCCTGGCAGCACAAGGCAGACCTATGGAGCAAAGAGACGAGGACCGGGAGTATGTGTTAGAGAAAGTGAACGTTCACTTGGAGCAGTGGTTGGATAAGGCTAACAGGGAGAAAGACATGCTGAGGCGCATGACTCACCACTACATGGCCCGAAACATGAGCTCCAAAGCAAGAATCAGGAGCCTAAAGGCAAGATTGAGCAAAGCGACAAAAGAGGCAAAGGAGGCAAAGGAGCAAGATCGGCTTCAAATCTTGGCTAGGCTTCCTTAACATAGCATAGCACTTCATAGAGAACTTCCAGCCCATTTCAAAAAAATTGGGCAAATTTTGGTCACATGGTGATTTTTTGGACAAAAGACAGGGAATTCCTCCCTATGCGCCGTGCCACTGGCGCGATGCTAAAATTCTAGGGCTCCAATCGAGGAACGGCTTGCATATTTGGATTCAGCATCAAAAATTACGACTACTAGTGTCCGGGCAAGAAATTTTGACAAGATCTAGGTCTCCTAAAGGTCAAAAAACACCCAAAAATGGCCTCTCTGCCACTTTTTTGACACACAGAAAGCAGTCTTGGGAGAATGAAGATTTGGAGGGGAAAATGAGCACCAAATTTGGAAATTCCAGTGGGGTTAGAAAGTAGACAGGACAGGCTTTCCAACAAGCCCACTTTGGAATATTTTGGACACCTAAAAGTGCCCCCAAAATAGGCTCCAATGTGGCATGACGCACAGAGAATTTGGCACGGCACATAGAGGAAAAACCTGCCTATATGCTCCTGTTTCACGAAATTTTGGGTCGCGACTTCTCCAAGTGGGCCCGATCATCTACACTTCGGTCTTTTGGCACCAAAGGCGGCATTTAAAGATTTTTTCTCCAGATGGGCTTCTATCCAAGTGGCAAAGAAAGGCAAACGGTCACCCCAATGCCAAATGTCATGTTTGCAGCGCTGCACCTCTAGCTGATGGTTGGCTCTCCATCTCCATTTCGCAATGATTCGAGTAACTCCCCAACCCTTGGGTGTTCTATCTCTTCCTCACACATTCTATATATTGTATGCAAGTTATTTGCAAAGGGTTGGCTGGCTTATAACTTCTGGGAGACTGTGGGAAAGAAACTTTGTTTCTGCACTGTGTATTTTTGACAGAGAATTAATGAAAGGCAGCGGCTCTGTTTCATGAGATTCTTGTGGTTGTGAGTGTGGAAAATGTGTTCTTATGTTCCATATGTATCTTGTTATGTTTCATAATTCAATTCACGTTTCATTTCAGTGAAATTTTCTAAGTGAGATTAGGTAGAATTCAATTTATATTGCTGTGCCTGTGGGAAAATTTCATGTACATTGTTATTCTTCTGTTGAAAAGGATTCATGCGACTATGCCCATTTCACTTTCCTCAGCAATCTTTCCATTCCGCGTTACCTTAAACCGAAATTGCTGCACTTTCTGCCTACCTTGCCTCACAGAATAATATGTGCCTTCATATTCAATTCTCTGTTCTTTGCTGAGTGCCAGTCCCATAACATCCCAGAAGCTCGGTCATTTCATACAATTTGTTTCCATAAATCCCTATTCACTTACTAGCCTAAGGTAAATATTGCATTGTAAGTCGTCTCAGACCATTTTCGATTATCTATTCACTGAGCGTGACTCGGAGAGAGCCCTCTCCTACTCTGGTAGGGCTAGCTACCAGACTGAGCGTGGTTTGTGGTTACCCTAATTTTTGCCTTCCTTCAGCGTAAGGAAGATTTAGGTGCTAACACGATCTTTGTTTGATGCCTATAATACCTCATTAGAAAGATCTATTCGAGGACTACAACTGTTGATAATGAATATTATTCTCCACCAGCGGTTTGTTGGAATTTCTATGTTTAACCCATTAGAAGTTCTTCTTGTGCTATCTAATGTATTTCTTCCTACTTGTTCAATTACTTAACAAGTTGTTTACCATGTAAATACTGAAAATAAATGCAAGAATAGTATCAACACATACAGATCATCAACTGAAAGTAAACAAGCACACAAGTGACACCATTGTTTTTGGACTGATGGCCCTGGAAAAACCTAATGCGGAAAAACCGGTGCAACTATTCAGAGGGTTTTATTGTTATGCAGTTTCAGAATAAAACTTAGGTGCTAGAAATGACTCACCCAATACAGAATGCCCTTGGCAGTAGTACCTCTCATTCAGAGAAAATTATTCTGGCTAAATCACCAGATGAACAATCCCACAACAACAATGCAGCTTTTGCTGCTATGCATCACTCTGATAGGGACTGCGTCACCCTATCCGACTCTACATCTCCTAGTCTATCCCACGAAAAATCTCCCAGCGCTACCTCTAGGCTCTGCGACAGCCTCTTTGGCTCATCGTCAACCTCTATGGCCTAGCGTCAGCCTCTCTAGCCCAGCGCCAGCCTCTCTAGGCTCTGCATCAGCCTCTGGAGCCTCTGCATCTCACACACTGGCCCTCACTGGCTCTGCACAACTCCTGGCTGCCTCTGTGTGGCCTCTAACTTGCTCTGCGTCAACCTCTCCTGGATTCTAATGATGATCCTCTTGGTACTAATTGATCCAGACTTAAACAGGAACGCAACAAATTACAGAGATAACCATAAACACAGATATGCAGCAGAAATAATACTTCACTTCATTAATGTAAAATACTGAAATATGCTTACAAACAGTAATGGAAATAAACCAGCTAGGGCGATGGTAGCTTATCTCTGAGAAGAGATGTGGTGGCTACATGCCTCTGAACTGTCTTACAATGAGGCTCGAAGTCATATTCATTGTTGAGAAACAATGGAAAACCCTTAACATTCCAAAACCTAACCCTAGAAGATGAAACGCCAAACTGTGGGCTCCGTTTGGGTAAATTGGTACATCAACTTCCTGGGGTCGTAACTTTGGCATACGATCTCCGTTTGACGTGTACAATAGCTCGTTAGAAAGATATATCTAAGCACTACCACTTTGGGAAGGGAAACATCGATCCATGGACCCATGTTTCCCCCATATTTCCCAAAAAACGTCGTTTAGGGCTTCAAAACGACTCCGAAAGTTCAGGACCTGAAAAACTGCTAAAAATAGTAAGTTGTGCTACAATTAAGGAAACTAAAAATGCTGAGAGAAAAAATGGTGGGGGTCCAGGTGGACTTGGCAGGTGGCCACCAATATCCACCTGGATCATTCCTCCTCCCTTAGGAAGCAATGGTCCCCATTGCGTTGAGTTCCTCCATGAGATGAGGAAACTTTTGCTGAAATTGGTCCCTGGTGAAGGAGTTGGCCTGCTTTGACAACTCGATACAGTTGGATATTATGTTGGCGAGTGTTCTTGATCTTTGTGTCTATGATCCGATTAGTTGCAACTTGTTCCATGCAATCTGGATTTAATTCTGTGGGTGTGAGCTGTTCTACAATGTCGGATGTGTCTAGCAATGGTGGAAAGTCTGGCCGAAGGCGGTCCACATTGAACACTTGGTGTAGGCCAAGGAATGGGGGAATGTTGAGCTCAATTGAATTGTCTCCCACAGCCTTAGTAATGGTGTAAGGACCATATCGGAGTGGTCTCAGTTTCCGATAGGCTCCAGTAAGGCGTTCCTTTTGCAAATGCAACTAGACTTTGTCGCCCACCTGAAACTTGTGTGGCACCCGATGTTGATCATGTCGCTGCTTGTACTTGGCATTTGATTTCTCCAGAATGTCATGGACCTGCTGGTGAATATGTTGGATGTGCTCAATGAAGTTGGTTGCCTTATCTGTTTCGAATTGGACATGAGCCGAATCTGTGTGAGTAGCTGCAAGTGGCATGGCCACATCAATGGGGCACAGTGGTTGGAATCCCAAGCCCACTTGAAAAGGGTTGTGGCCAGTCGAGCTGTGAAGAGCTCAGTTGTAGCTGTGCTGAACATAAGGGAGGCTCTCGTCCCACGTGCATGGATGCTTTGAGTTGTACATGCGCAGAATGTGTACAATCATCCGATTGACAACCTCTGTCTGGCCATCAGTTTGAGGATGGAAGGCTGTGGACTTAGTGAGTTTGGTGTCCAACATTGACCAAAGACTGGACCAAAATGTACTGAGGAACCGACTATCCCGATCTGAGATGATAGACTGTGGGATCCCAAAGTGCACCCACACTCATTCAAAGAAGAGTTTAGCAGTGGCTTCTGCTGTGATATTCTTCTTGCAGGCCGCCATAATGGCCATCTTCGAGAGCCTGTCGACGATCACAAAAATACAATCATTTCCATGCTTAGTGGAAGGAAGGCCTGACATGTAATCCATGGAGATGGATTCCCAAGGTCGACTAGGGGTAGGCAGCGAGATATAGAGGCCTTGCTTCTTGATGGTTGGTTTGGAAATGGCATAGGCAGTACATGATCTGATGTACTTCCTGACATCTTGTCGAAGATTTAGCCAATAGAAATACTTTTGCAGTACTGCCACCATTT